>JAFBJQ010000470.1:371183-409068 GCA_016785345.1 Trinectes maculatus | reverse complement strand
TGTGTGTGTGTGTGTGTGTGTGTGTGTGTGTGTGTGTATATATATATATATATATATAAATAAATTAATGTTTACTACCATAGCTAGACATATCAGCATCCTCACATAAAAACACTACACATACATATGCTACTGAAGCTAATGGGAACGAGCATAAATATTTTTAAGGATAGTTAACTTGACAGAGAGACAGGTTCGCAATCGCTACAATTATTCTAGATCGAAAAGGTGCTACAGTGAGAGTACATTCTTACCTATGAGCGGCACACTCTCTGATGGAGGCATGCTCTCAGCCACCATTAGCTGAAACACAGTGAGAGCCAGAAGCACCGTGACTCCCAGGGAAACCTTCTCCCCAGAGTCGGCAGGCAGGTAAAACCCCAGAGGTGCCAGGAACGAGATGAGGAAGCAGGGGAGGAGGAGATTGAAGATGTAGAAGGAGGAGCGGCGCTGCAGCAGCACGGTGTAGGTGATGTCCGTATAAGGGTCAGGGCAACAGCCATACGTGATGACATTCTTGTTGGCCGGCATCCCATGGCACTCCCACTCCACATTCTCCACAAAGTCTGACAGGTCACCACTGTCCATGCCCATAAGAATGTCCACCTGGAATTAAGGATGAGTGTGTGTATGAAGGGGTCATAAAGGATAAGTTTGTGTAAACGAAACAAACAACTGGTTCAAGTCACATGCATGTGTTTCTCTATACCTGGTTACCATTGTAGGTCCAGGAACCAAAAGTCAGGTTACATTCCTGGCTATCGAAGGGAAAGTAGGAGACATCCACCACGCAGGAGCTCTTGGTGATGGCAGGAGCATCCCAGGTTATCTCGCCATTGTAGCGCAGTTTCACGTTGGTGTCCATTGGCCCTGAGAAGTCATCGTCAGCTCTCGAAGAGCACATAAAGTAAGTATGCCAAACAGATAGGCACGTAACTCTAACTCTAACATATATAACATACTTATTATAGAGGACGAGGTCAGGCCTCCACACCAGGCTGCTGGGAATGTGGATGATTTCCAGTCCATCATAGTCTTCTTTATTCCATTTCAGGTAGGCATCATGCCACGTCTGCCTAATCCACAGGTAGGCGATCAGCACCTGGTTCCTCTCGTCCTTCAAACACAGGCACAGTCACACAAATGACAAAATGCAATGGACAATGGACTCACACAAACACACACCCACCTTCAGACAAACGATGACTAAATAGAGATCATTTTGATCTCCGTCTTATTTCTCTGGTGCTCATTTACACTCTGTGCACGTTGCATGGACAGATACTCCTCAGATTATCGCAGCAGCTGAAACCCAGACCTGTCTGTCAATATCAGATGGATAAGTGGAGCGACCGCCAGAGGAGGGTGATTGGCGGAGGAGGTTTTGGTATCACTGCCAGAGCTTCACTAAAGCACTGACCCGAAGAAAGCATAACCACTTACGGAAACAGGACACCCCAACACACACACACACATATTTCCTGTCAGACTCGTCGTTCCTGTCTTCCCAAGACATGACAGATTGACACTGACAGATAACCTGCTTTCCTACAGAGACACGGCGTTCAGTGGAAAGAGATGGTTTTCTCTGTTTGACCACAAAAAAACAAACAAACAAACAAAAAAACAATCCATAGTGCTGCTGACTCAGCAATGAACCTGATCGGAAACATAAGCGAGCTGAGTAACAGTAGGCCTGGCCTGTACAGCTGGAGATCTGCTGATATTGATAAGCACATACAAATACACCTGCATGATGGACACAACTGCACAGGCACGAGAAAATCTTTAAAAATGTTATCAGGTTGACAAGGTACATTTTTTTTTGTTGTGGCTAGTCCTGCAGTAGTATGTGAAAATTGTACTTATAGATATCTTATAATAATACAGGTACACATACAATAAGCACTTTGCACAATAAGATGTGTGCTGACTCACCATGTCTTTGATCTGAGAGAGTGTGATCTGTAAGGTGACATTAAGGGCTCTGTCTGTATCCTCCACTGGACGCAGAGCACTCGAATAGTTCTCCATTAAATCATTCAGCAGTTTCTGAGCATAGTGGCCCTGAGCTGACTGAACCGCTGGAGAGAGAAGGATGTAGTCATCAGTCATATTCAAGTTTATGACATAACAACCATGGTGTTTTCCAATGCATGTTTTGGACATCTTAGATCTTCTGTTTTGCACTGTCACATACATAAGGGCCATGGTGGTGTAAACTAGTAGTGCCTTTCAATTCACACATAAACGAATTCACTGAGAAAAAAAACATTTGCATTTTGTTATTCATTATTATTACTTGTTTTCAAATGCAGTACTATATTTGGTAGTAATTATATAATGAATGAATGTGCTAAAAAAAATATATCTTCATATGATGAATTATTTTGTTGTTGCTGAGCATTTTAAGAACCACAGACATGTTAAGGTACTCTCACAAATCTCACCACATGCAAAATGTAACATTTAAGTAAATGCTCTTTAGTTGATAGCCACTGCAGGTGGTGCAAAATATGACCAGAGCAATGCATTTACAACAGTTTTTTTCCTTTTCTAACCAAATGAGAAGCATGTGTGTAAGTTCCAAATGATTAACAGCAGAAACTTTGCAATTTATTTTGCAAGAAAGACCTTAAGTCTAACTCACCTTCAGGAAGCAGCATCGCCAGACAGATTGCTAGGATCATTCTGAGCATTTCTGAATATAGTCAATTCAAAATTGAAAAAAAAATAAATAAACAAAGCAGCTGGGATCAGGAATCCAATGGTCCTGGATCTCATCCCCTAACAGCCCTACATCATGCACGTTCAACCCCAATTGAACTCAGCTGCTGATAGCAGGGCAACGTTTCATCTGGATGGCAACATGGTCTGAGAAGCTCCTAGAGCTTGGCAGGGGACAAAGTATGTCTGCCGCCTGAGACATGGAATAAAACTCCAGCTATCACATAGCAGCAGCAGACTGAGAGTAACAAGATGCTCAGTAATCACACACTGGGCTATTCACCTGTCAATCAAACACCTGCTGCCTGGTGGGCTGCTGGTCTGCTCGCACAACATAATGCCAAGAACAGGAGACTCAGTTATTAACTTACATGTTAATAACAAATGATCAAGCAGTGTTCAATATATATCATTAGACATACAGTATTTGTAGTGATAAACTCTAATGACATGCAACATACTGAGTGCCTCAGCCAGCTTGAGGCATTTAGTATGTTGTAATGTTTCAACATTAAAAGGTCTAAATAAAAAGTTGAATCTCAGTTTTAAGATGAAAATGTAAATGAAAGCATCAATGAGGCACATAAAAAAGACTAAGGTAAAACTAACCAATATTAAACAGACAATAATTCAAACAAAACATTAAAATTCCTGGACCTTTGTGTATCAGGTATGTATATCTACAATCTTTTTTTACAATCTTCGTTTAACTTGTCACAGCCACTTTGTTTTCGGGCATATTATATCTGCTGGCGCTGTTTAAAACAGATTCAGAAAATTATTATTTCAAGATGAGATGGAATTTGTCTCCGCGGCCTTGGTCAAATAAAATACTGCCAGCAATAAAAAGTGCTGAGGGCTCACTGTGCTCACCAGAGGTGTTGTATAGATTACCCATTAAAAAAAGACCATATATCTATATGGTGTGAGAGGAATACAGGAAAAGCTACACTGTAATTATTGGTTTACACTAGGAATACAAATCAGAGAAAAACTATTAAAAAATGTTAATCTTATAAAATACATAAATGAGAAATTCATATTGGAATCGTTAGTTAGGACATAACATTTTTTTAAAGGCCACACCTTATATTTTTATGTGCCCAGACATAAACATAATTTATTACAGCATGGCAGGACAGCACTGCAGCCAAGGAGGTACGCTGTGGGGAGGATATCAGTGCTATGGAAGCTTCAACGCTGTAATAATGCAACAAGTTAATTTATTTTGAGTGCATCATAATAGCACAGTGATTATCATAAGGCCATTATAAGAGCCAGGCAGCATTCTCTTTTTTCAGTCTCACATATTCCACTCCCTGTTTAACAGTCCTCTTGCTCTAACATGGTTGGAGGAGTTCCAGATGGTGGATACACAAGAGGAGGAAAATGAAAGGATACATAACAAGCGTTATGTCTTTTGGGATGCCTAGAGGCCTGTGTGCAGCAGGTACAGGACACTTACCTGATCTACACCTCAGACTGCTGTTGATTAACAGACATAAACACATCAAGTGGCGTCCTCTCTCCTGTGAGGCGCAAGAAGACATGATGAAACCTAACGTTCAGATCACTGCCAGGCTTTCCTGGAGAGGTTCAGCATAACAACATGCTATCAAGCACACCATCTGTTACTGTGCTCATCCTCAGTTCCCCTCGCCACTCCCAGGGTTATCTGAACATTAGAACAAGCGGCTGCATTCCTTTTCCCAACTGAGGCTCAAAAAGCTAAAATATATATATATATATGTATATATTAAAACAAAAGTGCTTCCTCAACACTGAACTTAAGGAAACAGAAGTGCAATACTGCTGTAAAAGTCCAAAGTACCACAGTACAGCCAGGCAGACACCACTATGCATAATCCATTCTCTTGTTCTTCAGTATGCACATTCTTCATCTAAATTGGCTTGCTTGTTCTATTTTCACAGGCAACATAACTCCCTGCAGGTTCAATTTCAGATGAGCTTATAAATTTAGCGCCTCACACTAGTTTTTAGTCAAATTTATGCACAGCCAAACAAGCTTACAAACACGCCGGAGCACAAACAACACGCACAAGCAGTTCCTCAATACATCATTACATGAAGTGAAATGAGATCGGCCATAATTATTGTCACTATTGAAGGTTACATAATTTCCTGGTGTTTTTTTTTTTTGCTTTGGGGAAAAGGAAGGGATTACTTCACCTGAATATCATGCAACAAAGTTGTGTCTGAGAGGCAACACAGACAGGACAGTGTGTGGATTAATTTACACAGACTTTAATATCTTTATTTACAGATGAATCATTTTGACATATTTATCTGTTGCTGTAGTTAATATGATGCAATATTTTTCAAACTCGTTTGGATCTATTTCCATTCAGACTTGTGACAGTTTGAGTTACTGAGGAGCGTGTTTTTGTGTGTGTGTGTGTGTGTGTGTGAGTGTGTGTTTCCTCTCTGTTTAAAAACAAGAATCCAAATATTCCTGTGGGGGGCCAAAGTCAAATAATTTCTTTTTTAAAAAAAATAAGGGAAAGGGACAGGTATAGTGAGCCATATTGAGAGCAGGTGCTGGAGTGGGAATTTTGGGGGGAATCAGACAGCTGAAGTGGGGAGATTGTGAGAATGAGCGAGCCTACACCTCAATTACTCTTTATGAGCCAGATTACAGAAATGGGATTAAACCCTGTCACATTCTGTGTTTGAAGAACACTGTGTCTCCTACCTGGTGTGCTTTATTTCAATCATGTTTTAAGTGGATGGCAAATTTTTTTTCAGGTGAAAAAATGTGACACAATATAGTGAGCTAAAAAGATGGACCTAACAGCCCCTCAATTTCAACTTGATACTCACTTTAGAACACACTGTACTACTACAGAGTATCCCAAAAAGAATGACCGCTTAGAAGTACATGACAGTGGATGACACCGAATATAGCACAAAAAAAATTCCTGCACCAGTCACAGTTCTTGAGTCTAGGACTCTGCTTAACCCGTTTTGAAAACAGGGTCGAGACTGTGTAAAGGACAAGACCAGGAGCAAAAGAGCCTCCCCGAATGGCTTGACTCTTTTAAAAAGGTTTCCACAAATTAAAATAAATGCACTGCATAGGCAAAGCTAAGCTGCTGACAGCCGCTTCTTGGACACAGCCAGAAAACCTGGGGGTTGGGGGCGGTTTGCGGTGGGGGGCATCTTTAGTCTGGCATTTGCTTCAAAGAGGGCGAGATGTGGTTGGATTTTTGATTGTAGCACTGAGTGGAATGTTGAATGAACTTCAAGAAACCAGAGATAAGAGCTCACAGAGCAACCGATTGGAGTGTGTTTACAGCAGAGGTGACGAGTAGGGAGGAGAGATGCCACACAGGGGGAGGAGGTGGTGGAGAGAAGGGGAGTCCACTGTGAAATAGAGGATGCAACAAAGGAAGAGATTCCTTCAAACAGCTGGAAGTTTGGTGGAGAGAGGGCGTGTGGGAGTAAGGTTGGGAGACAGGGATCAAGAGGAAGATGTGAAGGAGGAGGGTTTCAAGACTCAGTTACTGAGCAGTAGCTCTGTTGCTGTCGCCACATCCCAGGATTTCGATGACAACGCCACTATTACTGCATTCTGTGGAGAAAAACAACAACCAGTCATACCAACAGTTTCATTCTGCAGAATAATTCAAAGGTGCAACGGACCGTAGGAAAGGGAAAGAAAGTTCAGTGATGCTTACTCTTTCAAAGCCCATGGCACAGAGTTTGTCTATTTTGCGTGTGTACTCCGGACTAGAGACAGGAGCTCCTGCATAGACATGAGACCAGAGCCTTGCTGTCTGTTTGAACATCTCTGGGTTCTGCTTGTACTGTGTGAACGAATAGTGTTAAAAAAAAAAACACAACAGTAAGTTTGTGGGACAGGCTTTCAAGCAGAGCGCAGTCAAAAACTGAATTGTTCTGCTTTGTTTCAATCACATTTATAGACATGTAGCCATTGTTCTGACATGGTTCTGCTGATCACTGTCAATACATAGATTACATGACAGTAGATTTATTTTAAAAAACAATGAAAATACTCTTCAGCTGCAACTTTTATCCACAGTGACTCAAATATGTAAAATAATACAACATACAAAAGTGTAGTGTGAGTGGAAATACTGCTGCTGGTCTTATTATACTTTAATATATAGGTAACTGCATGCAGAAGAGTAGTGCAATTATAGCCTATATCTATACTAGTGTGTATGTGAGGCTCAACAGCAGATTGCCTAATATTATCTAAAAGACATCTCAGCTGCTGAGACCCTCAGAGCCAGTTAAAGTGACAGTGCTGCATTTGTTTCAGCCCTGCACTCTGCAACTACTCTACACCAACTTTGAATAATTGAAACGTAAAGCAGTTGTATACCTAAACTATGAGCACTCAATCTACAGTCATAAAACAAATCTGATGCTTCATATCAAGTTTTGGACTCAACATACGTTATTTTGATTGGTCAGTATATAATACAAAGGAACAGTATAAAGTTGATGCAGCATTTTCAGTACAGCTATAAGAGAACTGTGGCACATTCTGATCCCCTTTTACCAACTGTAACAATAGCATCACTATATAGCAACAAAACAAATTTAAATCTTAATATTATCTAGCCTTATCTAACTCCAGTTTCATGTATGTTTCATTGAAAGATAGAGATCTGTTTCCCTATGCAGGATTCAACGTTTTATGTACCGGTAGGTGTTGTGTGGTAAGTAGAGTAAGATAATAAGCAGACGCTGGGTAAACATCTCACAGCCTACACATGGTATTTCACAACAGTTTCACATTACTGGCACTGAATCTTGTGTAACCAGTGACAAGTAACTTGTATAAATACCAGAGATGTGCTCCTCAAAGACAATTCTATAATGGTGTCAATAATTTATCACTTAATAGACTAATCATTATATGATACTACTTCTCACATGTCTTCAGCGCTATATAGTCAACAGGAGAGGGCCTATGGGTGTAACAATTAAACTGTGATAGATTCATGAGCTGCTGCATTTTTACAACGTGCAGTTTCATCCTAAGATATTATGTTTATTTTCACATTTAGTACAATGGATAACCATGCGCCAAGTATAAAAAAGATAAATTCTGCAGTCTGAAAAAAAACATAGCACTATAAAACCAAGTAATTGTCACTTTGGTACTAGCCTTTAATATCCAGCTAGTTTTAATGTAAACATTTTTGACTACCAGTTCATTCCCCAAAAATATTCTTGTCCCTTTACTGTAAGACAAATAAAGACAGCAAAACAGAATCCTCATATTCGCCTGAGAAATTACTCACATAGTTTATCATTTATCTTAATAATTGAAGATTAATATTCTTTACAAATCTATTTAAATGTCTAACTGCTTGCAATGCTTCAGCAATCTATCGACAATCCTCAATCCCTAGCTGGAAAAATATGGCAGGTCTGGACAGGTGCCACTGCAGGTCTAAATTACACTGACATCAAAGAAAAATCACAATATTTCTGCTAAATCTTCCAACATTGTATCATATTTTTACATAGGAGAACTACCATTGATAACATTAACAAAAACATTTGTGACATTTAAGCAGGTATAAGAATTGACTGTGTAGTTTACCTTTTAATTATAATGGTCTATTAAACAGGTGCCCAACCTATCAGTGTACCATTCACAGAACAACTGTAACTGATCGCTAAGATTATAAAAATGAATGCACCATAGATACAGGCGTACTAATCTGAGAACCTTGTTCACACTCTAACTAAAGTGTTTACAACAAGAAAACAACTGACTTATTTGCACAGTTTAGTATAATACGGACAATTTAATCATGTATCTTATCTGATATAATGATATATGAGATACAATAAACATCATAAATAATTGCATGCCCACCTGATTGGCTACTACTGCGTCTTGTGGATCATCTGGTTCTGCAGCTGCCAATAAAGCCTGTAGTGACAAGAGGACTGTCCTCAGAGTCATAGCGGCTGCCCTGAAAGGATAAATAGTATGTTTTACTGTTTAATGCAATACCAAGATGAACAAATAAACAGGATAACAATAGCATTTACACAATTACAAAAGAGGACTGTGTTATCCAGCAGTTAAAAGGATGGACATTATAAATAACTTGGATATGACTAGGGTTTTAGGTGGGGAAAAATAATGTCTCACATGACTAGAAAAGCATTTCACGATGGAAGAATGTGGAGAATGCTGGCGCACATTCACTCACCACTGGTCTTTGAGAATGTCCAGACATATTGCACCTGTAACTGAGCTGATGTTGGGATGCCAGATCTGTGTGATAAACCGCACCTGAGATTTAATGAAAACAGGGCAAAGACAATGATTTGCAGATTAGAAGAGTAATGGAACATTTCTGAAGCTAATATCCATAAACAAACAGACTGTTATCAGAAGCAATAAAAGCATTGCATCTTTACCTTGGGTGGATTGAATGGATATGTCTCTGGAATTTTAATTTCTAGCTGATATCTACCCCCTGGAAGAAATGAGAGGAATTGTTATCATCATTACCTATGACAAGACTGTTTCCGGTATGTTCGGGGAAGTATGTATTGAAGTGTTTAAGATTACATTATTACAGAATTTAAAAAAACCTCTTGAGACAGTTAGTTTGTGAGGCCATGTCAAAAATAAAGCTGTAGTCAGTGACTTCAATATCAAATATCAGAATCGAGCAACCAAGACATGCAGGCTAGCCAGCAGTGAGTGTGAATGAGCCCCTTACCTTCATATGGTGTGTCAGGTGGCCCCGCTATCTCCCCTTTGAGTTCTGTGAAGTTCTCATCCACCAGATCCACCTTTATCTGGTTTTTGCTTGTCTGAAGGGGTGAAAAGGCAAACTTCAGCAGGTATGCTGCAAACTGTCAATGTCAAACTTTAAAACCTGTCTGTCTGCAGCATGAGCTGATTCCTCCCAGGCAGCATTAGTAAAATGTGGACCTCAACTTGTTGCACTGATCTTGTGGATATACACCTTATAGCGGCTTTAATATAGATGACAGGGGTCACATGTGGGAAAATGTACCTTCAACTCTACAGGCGATTCACAAAAAAACTATCTCCGCTAGGGCTAACACACCTAGCTTAGTGGCCACAGAAGGCATGGTAAGCTAATGACGTTAACTTCGAAACACGAACTTGGGGCTCGCTTGATTTCAACATCCGTCCAACTGCTTTCAAGCAGCAGTAACTATCCTTGGCTTTGACCCCCCCACACCCCCGCAGTGGCACGTTAACAGTGGCAGTGGTGGCTATTTATGAAGCCGGACGCGCTGCCGTGTCGGATACAGTTAGCTAAAGCTAGCTGCAGCTGATTAGCAAGTGACAGCTGAGGCAGTCAGCATGTAGTCACAGAAACAACAAAAAAATAAAATAAATAAAAGCAGAAACTTGAACAGGAAAACAGGACGACCAACCTCTTCACTTTTGAGGACCTCTTTGAATTCCCGTTTTATCCTCTGAACTGCGATGTTGGCCATGGTTCCCCCGTGATCCCGTCCGGTTGGGGCCTCGCCGCCGTCCGACCTGTCTAACGTTAGCTAGCGTCTTCTGCCCACCGGAGCGCTGCACTTTTTTTGGACACAACCTCAAAAATAACAGACGTGAGGTCGTTTACCGTCAGTGCCGTCAGTCCAGGCTGTCAACAAGAGGTTACTATTTCGCCAGAGCAGCTCACCGTGTATCCGTCATCTCAAATATGTAACAACACAATGGTTGGTGGTGCTGAAAACATTTTAATACCAAACTGCATGCAGTCTGGAGGAGAGGGGGTCATGTGATCTGTATAGCCATCCTGCACACCTCCTCCCATTGGCTGGACTAATCACGATTAATAATTGATTGCCTAATGATAACAATAACAACAACAACAATAATAAAAAATAAAATAATATCAATAATAGATGTACATAGGAATGCTGAAAAACAAGGTGAGTGGTCATTCTAAACAGTTTTAATACAATAACAAAGACAAATTACCCCATGATTGTTAACGTTTCATCAAGAAAGCACTACATTTATTTGGCATCACATTCTGAAGAATGAAAAAAAAAAACAATTTAGTGTTAAGTGCAAATCCCTAGATCCACATCCAAATCCACATCTGAAGAACAGTTTAAAAGATTTAAGCAACATATTCATTGTCCACTCCAAAACTTCACCAAGCATCTCCAGAAGCATCCAGAACTATGATGCACAGTTTCTGCAAACATGGTTAAATTCATGCTGTTTTTTTAAATGAAAACACAAAAGCCTTTACAGCTGTAGTGACACTAAGGGGCGTTGTTGTTCCATGGAGACAGACAAAGTCCGTGGCAGACAATAAACATCACTTCTCATTGATTTTAATGCCACTTTTTTTTTTACAGCTGAGTTAAATAAATGTTATATAATATAAATACATAAAAATCACATTTTAGTCAAATCTACACTATACACACACACACACACACACACACACATACACACAGTATATGCTGTTAAACGAATCATATTTTAATGTGTGCATGGACAGCTACATAAATAACCGATTATTACAGTAAAATGAATGGAGACTCTTGACAGTGAGTGTGGGGAAATTGATCACACAGCAATGGATCTTATCAGTCAATGGGAAACGCACAGTTTGTACATAGCTATTCTACTGTAAGACGTTAATAGCAGGTAGACATGAGCACACAGGGACTCCCTCCTTTCTCCTCCGCCTCCACATTCTGTTCGTCCTCCTCCTCCTGCCTCCACCTCTTGTTTGCTTTTTCTTGGCGATGACGAAAAAGACGACAAGTGCTGCCAACATAACAGCTGTTATCAGGAGGCAGCCTCCGAAAACCAACATTGCTTTGTTCTTGAACATCCATGCACACACAGAGCACTGTACGTGCAGCTCGGTGATCCTGCAGGTCTGCCTGCTGACATCCTCTGGGAAACCACCCTGAGCGATAATATCTCTGTAGACAGTAACAGAGGCCTTGGCTTTGGACTGGTGTTTGGTTGCGGTGAAAAGCCCAAACTGGGGGACGTGTCGATCTTGCAGTTTCCACACATAGAAGCCCTGCAGGTTGACACCATCTAATTGGTGAGCTGGAGACAAAGAAATTACGAATAAGAATCGTTTATTAAACAGTATGAGATATGCAGATATGCATTTCTTTCCACAATTAAAAAAACATCTCAACAATGCATAGATGATGGTTAAACAATTAAAGAAGACAACGTATCCTAATAGTATTTGCAAACATACAGTATGAGGGCTGTAAAGGGCAAAGTATGAACACAACACTGATAAGCACTGCTGCTGTACTGTGTCTCTCTGCCCTCTCTGATTTATGATATGTATGTTTTCTCATTAAGTTTGAGTTTTATAGTAGGAAGCAATTTGGTCATAAAATGTGTATTGCCTGAGGGGGTCTGTCTATATCTCAACTGCCTAAGCACAGCAGTTCTCCATTTTGTTCCTACTGAAATATGATTTCACTCCACATTCTGGATCAAAGAACCAACATAACACATTGGCTGACTTATAGAAATAAATGCATAGTGTCCCACCTTTGAGAGCCTCTTGCAGGTAACTCTTGAGGTAGTGTTGCCTAAGTTTGTCCTCAAACGGAGCCTGATCATCAATCCCATTGGCTGTCACAATGATTGGCAGAGCCCCTCCATATCTCTGGCTCACCCAGTTCAGGAGCTTTCTCAGGCCCCAGGGCACAAGAGCTTGCCCCAGACTGGAGGTCGGCCAGGTAGGATCAGAGAGGGTCAGACATTCATGATCGGAAGGTTGTTTCTGCTGAGATTTGGCCTCTGTATGTGGATATGGAGACACCAGACGGGTGGTAAAATGGTTCAGTGCGATAAAACTCAAAGACCCCCTCAACTCATCCTTTTCTCTGCCAGTAAAACTAGGCAGAGGAGATCCAGGGAGGCCCATCCCTTCAGCTCTCTCTTCCAGGTATGCCTTCATTTCTTGTGGGTAGTCTCCCTCGCCATCCTTCTCCTCAAATCTTGTTCCCAGCAGTGGATCTAAGAAGCGACCAAGTTCAAACAAAAGGAATCTCTGTGCTGCTTCCCTGTGTGAGTCCAGAAAGGGGTTTGCAGGTTCGGCCCAGTCAGCATGCAGAGCAAGGGATACCAGTGCTCTCTGTTGACTGTAAGGTTCCCTCTCATATAACCTCCAGGCTTTCGCATGAGCCAGGAGAAGATTGTGAGCCGCTTGATGCTTCTCGCTCCCATTCGAATAATAATCTAGGATTCTGTTTGGCTCATTAATGGTGATCCAGTATTTAACCCAGGACCCCAGCTGCTGGTAGCAGAGTGCTGCATATTTCTGAAAAGCTTCAACTGTGGTGTAGTTGAGCCAACCGCCGGAGGCGTGAGTCGGTGCTGGCAAGCCTAAATATGGAGCCCTGTGTGTGGGGTGGTAAATAACGACGACAGCCTCCAGATTCAGTTTCTTGAGCTCAGTCAGGACACAGCGATAGTATCTGTCAGATGTGATGACAATGTGGAACGAAATGTAAAGAATTAATTTGTATAGAGTGACTCAGAAAAATAAAAGAATGATGGGAATCACTGTCAAATTTTGACAGTCTATATTTTGTGTGTGTGTGTGTGTGTGTGTGTGTGTGTGTGTGTATATTTCTACCTCAGAGCCTCACTGTTCACATTAGAGAGGTCTCCATAGGGTAAAATCAGAGACCAGTTTAAAGCAAGGCGGTAGT
This sequence comes from Trinectes maculatus, assembly GCA_016785345.1. NCBI lineage: Eukaryota > Metazoa > Chordata > Actinopteri > Pleuronectiformes > Achiridae > Trinectes > Trinectes maculatus. The sequence continues at coordinate 395,610 of JAFBJQ010000470.1, read as the reverse complement.
GAGATGCTCCAGTGGATGCAAACAAACCAAGATGACCACGGATGGCCAAATAGTCAGTGCACTGGGCCGGTCTTGTTTGGAGCTTCACCCCTGGGACGGGACGCAAAGAGCCGTCTCCTGTCAGGTTCCAGCTGTACAAATGGGGATCAGTAAACTGCGGTGAGAAAGGGTAGAAGTGGACCTGAAACCAAAAAGACAAAAGACTATCAGCATGAAAGTTGAAAATTATTATTATTATCATCATCATTGTTATTATTATTATTATTGTTAGTAGTAGTAGTAGTAGTACACTTTCGCAAAATCACCCTCTTGTACTTTCACCTGTAAAGTTGAGTCAGCAATGCCCCAGTGAAAGTCACAAGGGAAACGACCTTTGACCTCTCTAAAGGTTTCATCTTTGAGGAAGCCATTGTCAGCAACAAGGCGCCGGTAGTACTGAGCAGAGGTCTTGGGGGTCCTGGTTCTGTTTGGTTGACTGAAGTCAACGAAGAAAAGGCCTCGTCTCACGCTGTAGCCATAATTCCACTCAAATCCGTCCACCAGTGACCAGGCAAAGTAGCCAAACACCTGCACCCCATCAAACCTAATAGCTGTAAGAGAAAAGACAGTAATAATAGAGAGGACCAGACAAAACATAATTGTTTTCAGCAATTATTTCATTCGTTTTTCTAACTCATATTGGTTTGAACTATTTAATTCATTGCTAACCTTTCAGGACCTGGTTGATAAAACTCTTTATTAGATAGATGGCCACTGTGTCCTCCCTCCCACTTGCTTCAGAGAACCAGCCTCCCTCAGCCACCAGCACCCTCGGGTCTCCATACTCCAGCTTGATCCAGTTCAATATGCGCCGCAGGTCAGGGGTCACAGTCTGCCCGTAGTGGACCAGGTTGCGGCCCAGACGGAGGTTGTTAGGCCCAAAGGAAAGAGCAAAAAAGTCAGCTGTTTTCTGCACCCGGAGTTTCTCCTCAGGGGTGAAGGTGGGGAGAAGGTCCCCGTGCTTGGTTTTGAGAGAGTCTGGATAGTCCCCATCTCCAAAGATGGGGCTGGCAAACCAGCCGAGCACAGCCTCTATTGACTGCTGGCACAGCTCAGTGTTGGAAGCTGTGGCTTGGCCTCTTTGGGGCTCAACCCAGTGGGATCCCAGAACAATAGATATGTGACCCTTCTGAGTTGGGCGGAAGTGGGTGTTGTAGGTGTGCCATGCTTTGGCGTGAGCCTGCAAATCACAGAAGACACGTGACTACTGGAAGGGGTGAAGGTGGGGAGAAGGTCCCCGTGCTTGGTTTTGAGAGAGTCTGGATAGTCCCCATCTCCAAAGATGGGGCTGGCAAACCAGCCGAGCACAGCCTCTATTGACTGCTGGCACAGCTCAGTGTTGGAAGCTGTGGCTTGGCCTCTTTGGGGCTCAACCCAGTGGGATCCCAGAACAATAGATATGTGACCCTTCTGAGTTGGGCGGAAGCGGGTGTTGTAGGTGTGCCATGCTTTGGCGTGAGCCTGCAAATCACAGAAGACACGTGACTATGCTACACTGGTCATTTAAATAGTAACAGCTCTGCTTTTGCTACCAAAATGAGTGCTGTGTCAACCCTTTTTAAACCCTGCAAAACTTCAAAACATTTAAAGAATGCATAAAGCAATATATATATATGTGTGTGTGTGTGTGTGTGTGTATATATATGTATGTATGTATATATGTATGCATGTATGCAAGTATGTATGTATAAAATATTTGGACAGTACAGTGTATGAGATATGCAACAGTATTTGTACAGTACTATGAATGACAGATTAATTCTGAATATGTATTAACCTCCTCAGCAAAGGTAACAGTATAAATACAAGCCCAGAGAGTAATTTGTGCTCTCTGCCTGCTGTAGACTATCAGCGGCATAAAGTGATTATTAATGAAGCATATCTCTGCTAATTCCTGTCGCACACCATTTCCCTCCCGTACAAAAGTGCTGATGTGGTGGACTTTGACCTCAGTGTCTCTTTGAGTATCCTGTTTACTGATCACAAACCTATCAAAATGAAATATGATCGGCTGACGTTCGTGTGTAGGCTGCGGCAGTTATACTGCATGTTACAAAGGGTAAAAACTCACTGTCCTCAATGATTTAAGTCGATCAAAAGAAAATGTCACAGCAGCAGCACAGTCTGTGTTTGACTCGCCTTAAAGCAGTGAGAGCATACAAACACCCACTGACCATTTTAAACTGATAAAGGTTGTACAAGTTCAAAGTTTACACATTGCCTATATTATGAGGCAGCGCTCATGCACTGGCGTTTACAGCACAGTGCAATAACAGAATCCCGACCGACTGAGCCTGTGTAACTTACCCTGATCAGGTTATGGGCAACAAGAAGAGAAGCGGAGGGACCCCCTGTCTCTCCAGGAGCATGGACACCAGCCCCATACCCCTGTACAGCCACCAAATAAGGGTTATGCATTGTGAGCCAGTACTTAACACGACTCCCAAATGTGTGGAAACAAAAGGCAGCATACTCCTGAAAGAGTCCGACCAGCGTGTCATTTTCCCAGCCTCCATATTGTTCCTGCAGGACCTGTGGCAGGTCCCAGTGATGGAGAGTGACTACAGGCTCAATTTTCTTCTCCAGAAGTCTTCCTATGAGGCGGCTGTAATGCTCCACGGCAGCTTTATTGGGCTGTTTCCTGGCATTCCCATCAGGAAAGAGTCTGGGCCAGGAGAGAGAGAAGGAATACGATCTGACACCCAGCAACTCCAGAGCTTTGATGTCCTCTTCCCAGTGATTGTAGCTGTCACTGGCCACAGCGGCATTCGCGGTGCCGAAGTGACCACTGATAGAAGACTTGGTGAAATGGTCCCAGATGGAGGCACCCTTCCCCTCCTGGTCCCAGGCTCCTTCTGTCTGGAAGGCAGATGTCCCTGTGCCCCAGAGGAATCCTACAGGGAAGGTGTCATAAAGGAAAGACTGGGCCTTGATGGGGTCTGACCTGGGCTGCTGCCATATTTTCCTCCCATCCCCTTGTGAACACGCTGCCCTGTTCCAAGTACACACCAACAACAGGATGCACACAAAGAGGCACCGGTGAGTGGTAGAAGAATAACGATTGAGCATGATGAAGGAGTCCCCCTTGTTTCAGAAATCCACTTGAAGGAGGTGACTGGTGTCAGCTGTAGCAGGTGCTCTGTTCGGAGTCATAAATCCTGTTGTCGTGGGTAAAAGAGCCATAATGGTGCTAAGGAAGGTAGCGTGCGATCTCAGCCCAGACACAGTGACATCTGAAGCTGTGAGGTGCTGCCGTATCCATCGGACAACCTGGTCAGACTTCCTTATCTCTTCTTGTACTTGTGCTCCCATAGCCCCTCCCTACCTCATAATGTTCACACATACAACAGTTGACTCATTGCCAGCCAAGCCTCTTGTACTTCACATCTGACGAGTTTCCGATTATTTATTATTACCCGCTACTCCAAAATGACCCTACCGTCCCTCAATTATACCTCTAGACGAAGAAAAGAGAGATTTGATGAGAGAAGACTGTCACTATCCTATCCTCGTTTCCTCACAGATACACACACACACACACACACTGTTGATTGCTGTAACGAAGAATCTTGAGTCAATAATTAGCTTGTACTCTGATCTTAGGTTCGACAGAAATTGTTCCCATTTCAGTCTGTTTACAACAAACACATCAAGATTTTTCTGCTTGCGTTTTTCGATTGCGCAACAGGTTGTCACATGCTCAAGATATATTGAGGACATTTATTGAAAAAGAAGGGAGAACAAAATAATAAATCACAAAAAAAAACAGGCCATTATCTGTTGTCTTATCTCCTGCAGCTGTAATACACGTCCACAGGTTTCCACCAAGATTTGATCACAACACAGCAGCTGAGGACAGTCATGCCAGCTGATATGACCTTATTCACTTAAGCTCTACCTGCAATGTGAGTAACTGTCGGTAGACCAAGGCGATAGCAGAGCTGTCAGACTACAAACACTCCCAGGAAGTGTGTGTGTGATTGTCCATCCATCAGCACAATGTTTTTGTGATTAAGTCTCTCAATCACAATAAAAAAAAAGCACAAAGCCCTTCATGAGCTCCTTCATCATGTCAGTGTGGACAGCTGTCCAGAGTAAACAGTGTGGTTGCCCAGGTTACACACTGCCACAGGGCATTAGTGGAATAAGTCAATTGAGTTTGGGAAATAGTCATTTCCCCCCCAGACCGACATCAGCGTGGTTGCTATGATACATAAAAGATACATTGTGTGTGTGTGTGCATGTGTGCGTGTGTGTGTGTGTATAATTCATACAAACCACATTCAAAGTGTCAAGACACTTTGATGCCAGTGTTGTGCAGTATAGTGTGTCTGTGACCAGACACTGTCATAAACAACATAAGGTTTTACAGATTTAGACTACATTCAGTCTGAATAACTAAGCATTCACTTAATTGTCTGCAGCAACATTTCAGACACAGTTAATCCTTTCACTTCACCAAATACAGACATATTCTGAAGTAATCTCAGCATTCAAACATTGCAACAGTTTTCTGCAGCAATAAAGAAAGTGAAAAGAGGGTGTACGTTAGAGAAATGCTCGACTGGCCTGAGCATTTACTGTAACATCTGCAGATGTTGCTGCTTGCAGAGACACATAAGAGAAGGGCAGAAGCACATCCTCTATCCACTCTACATTTGTGTCCTTACCTTTTATCCAGGAAAACGATGAGGTCGGTGACTGCTGCCCTCTGGGTGGTGGTCATGTTGGTGAGACTACAGAAGGTGGATTCATCATCTGGCAACATCGTAGACCGCTTGTCCTCAGTCCCCAAATACCTGCCACAGAGTTGAGTTCTTGGATCTCTCCTGCAACTTCACAGAGTAGACTTCAAAAACACAAATCTTCTGGGGTTACTGAATGTGTCATGGAACAGTCTGGAGGCCATTGATCCAGAGACATTCCTCAACACACCACTTCTGGGGGCTCTGGACCTGTCACACAACAGGCCTAGTAAAACTGGAGAGATTAGCACTTGTAGCAAAAAACATCAGTATAGACCATTTCCAGAATATTGCTCACAGGCTTCAGATAACGTATGCTAGTAATAAAATAATAGATCCCAGTCTGTACGCTGATGCTCTTACACTCTTTGATGACGCTCCCTGTTTGTGCTCTCCGCACACTTTGTCGAGTGACTGGTGTCACTATGAGCTGTACTCCACTGTACTCTCAGGGATCATCATCCAAGTACCATTAGCTCAAGTCCATGAATAAAAAAACGTAGTGTAGATAAAGAAAAAGTGTAGATATTTTTTACAATTCTTTCTCGAACATGTTTGCAAACTTTTTCTTCCTGTTAACGGATCAAATTACTATTATATTTCCTATATTACTATAATTCTATATTATGAAGGCTGAAGATGTATTGTCTTAAAATTTGTAGTTTATAAAACAGACAATGTGCCAAATTATTTAAACAATTCAAGTGATATTTAATAACATTCATATATAAACTAACAAGTTCATCAAGTCAGTCACAAAAAAACAATACGCTTTGCAGAAGAATACCAAAAACGCACCCGATTCTTTTATCGACACTGACATCCACAAAATATCACAATATTATTAAACCACTTTAGATGTGGTTAACAGCAGTAAGGAAGTAAAAGATGTGCACAACATGAAAGTTGCATGAGTACTGTAGAAATCCAATGTAAAGGCAAGGAAATGTATTATTTTCTTAAAATAATAATCCAAGATGAAAACGATGACAAAAGAGCTAGAAGTTAAGTGTCCTGCCTTGAGACAGCAAAAGCTGTTGGGGTCATGAAGTCAGTCCAGCTTAAGCTGTGCATGAAATATCAATGGTGGAACAGTTTGATCATCACGGGTCAGGTGTCATGGAAGAGACTGGATGATGATGATTTTCTCATTAATGCAGAAACGATGGAGCACACTCAGTAGGTTCTCTCCGCAACGGGACACCTGCCTCTCCATAGCCAGACGGAAATCCTCTTTTACTCCTTTGGTGATTCCACGAGTCACCGTATGGTGTCTGTAAGAGTTGAATGAACACCAACATACACATGGTGAGAAATGTAGAACTATGAGCTGATTTGTCACAAACAGAGACTGCCATTTATATGACCTATGCAGTAAAGACAAAGTCATGAAGACAGAGTGTTGATTTTCTTAAACGCAAATAAGACACTCAAGCCCGTACATCAGAAAACTCTTTTGTAAATGAAAACCACATACACAAACATGTCCATAAATGAAATGACATCAAGTGTTATGAAAAGCAAAAAACTAAACTGGCTGGACAAAGACCAACATCATCCTCAAATAACGACAGCAACGACAGTGATGACCACAGAAAGACGAGCAATGGCTCAAATAAACAAACGCCAACAGGAAATCAAAGAACGTCTAACTCTTGATGTAAAATGACAGGCCCAAATCAAAACTGGGGGATGACAAGCCTTGAAGTTGGGAATGAAACAAACGTGACTGAAGTGGGGGAGGAATGGGGACTGAGGGAGGAGGGGCCTGGGGTACCTGTCCATCGCCTGCACCCCTTGTAGTAGTAGGGTATTTAACTCCACCCCCAGGGCGGGACTAGGGTTCCTGAGGGAGAGCAACATTCAACAACTCTCAGTCAGTGAGGGTGCATTCAAGTGTCTGAACTTCTACAGCAAACAGCGAAGGAGTTTGAAATAGGCGTATTTTAATCACAAACCCCTTCTCTTTAAAAAGCCCGCTCCATTACCAGCATTTTCATCTCAGTGTAAAATGTTCCCCACAGGCCAAGTCTACTCAGATCATCAGTCTATAGCACTGTTTTCTATTTAAAAAAAACACCAACAGAACGGGAGTGTGCAGAGTCACGATGCTGGAAACTGGAAAAGTTCTGTGAGGTGCTTACTTTATCAGCATTCCCTGATTAGGAAGTAGCTCCAACTGAATCCTCCCTCCCTCTGGAGTACGCAGGTATGCAAACTCTTCCAGCATGTCAATGTCTGAATACAACCATGAGTTCATGGAAACTAACATCAGAGATGAGATCACAGATTAATTAGTCTTCATAAAATATTTATAAAATCGTTTTTGTCAGATTGTGGTTGTGCTTTTGCAAGTAGTTGCAAAGAAAGGATACTGGTGACATAGTTGAAGAAGTTTTCATACTGAAAACTGCCTTGCTGGCATATTTTGTCCACTGCCTTTAAAAACAGCATCTCGCCATTTGGCCAGTCGTACTGCAGAAGTACCACCACATGACCGAGGGACAGGTCATCACGATTGTCTGTGAAGGCACGGAGCTGATAGGCCAAACCCAAAAAAAGGCATTAAACAATGTTTATCTCAACATGGTAAGAAAAACTGGGAATCAACCCATATGTGTTGTTACAGTAAATATTAAAATCATTCCACAGAATGAGCTGAAGTAAGTACCTTAAAGCAGGCCAGCATAAGCTGAAGACAGAAAGGTAACACGGCTTTGCTGGTGCAAGGAAGCAATCTCAAGTCATTACCTTGCAACGACAAAAAAGGAAAATATAAATGAATCCATTTTGCACAACATAAATGTATATTTGTACATTACATGTCAGATCAAAGTTCAGAGATGGATTGTAACCAAATGTCTACCTTTCCTCGTTTTGCCCTTGACTCTACCCTGATCTTCTGGGGTCTTTGTCAGTTCTTGGTTTGGAGGAAGCAGCCCACTAACAACATCGAGCAGCTTCTCACAGGCCATCTGATGAACAGACATGGTAAAAAACAACAACAACAACAACATCAACAACAACAACAACAGGACAACTGAAAAGAGGATTGCACAAAAACTTCTCTCGAAATTGTTGGTGACGGTGAAAGTACACATTTTCACATTTTATTAAAGAACTGGACTTTATAATGGTAACAATCTTAAGTTTGCAAAGCAAGCAATATAAATATACTATAACTATAAGGCCACCCTCAGCCAGTTTATGTAATAGATCTATTTTAGGGCTTGTGTTTACCCTGTACTCTCCCAGGGCATAGTGGCAAGAGGCTTGCTGTATGAGGGCCCTGTGGTGCTCCAGACTGGCCTGACCTGAGGGGCTCTGCTGCCCAGGCTGAGGCTGCACTGCAGCCATCTGGTGCAGGCTGGAAAGTGCCTTACGGTACTGTCCCTGGAGGGAGAGCGAGCGTGAACGTGAGAGAGAGGGACATCACCCAATCAGAATAAAATACTTAAATCATTTAAATGTAAAAATTTCCACAGCAATCAATAGATTGTTGTATGTACTCAGTCTGTAGAGTAAAATGAAGAAACACAGATGATAAGTCACACACAGAAAACATCTCAGGTGTTTCTTGCCTGGTATATGATCATATCAGTGAGGAATATTCTGAACCACAGCCAATTGTCTGTCTTCCACGAGGCACAGATCTTCTTGAACTCTGTGAAAAGGCAAATCGACAGAAACAGCTGTCTTGAATATAAAATGATGGAGATCATTTATACTTCAATTATACTTGTTTTAAGTAGGAATCAGTTGCGCATTGATGAATATTGTTGCTAGAAATTTTATGATGGTTTATTGTGTCACTCTTTGCAAACTTTTCATGTCTAACACAAATACAAACAAATATTAGATACACTTGCCAGTTTCCAGGCCATCGTGGGAATGAAGGAGATCCCAGCTCTCTCTCCCTGTGCGAAAGCTCTCCAGAGTCTCTGACCAGCTGGGCATTTCACTTTTGTTCACGAGAATGTGTCGCCCGCGACCTTTTCCCAACCCTTCTTCATCATCTGAACTCTACAGTCACACACAAACCCACAGTAATCACAAAACAAATGCAACAGCCACAAAAATTGTCTGAGCGGGCTCATATCTGATCTCACCATTGTCTTATCTCTCCCATCAGCCAGTTTGCGTTTCTTATGTGCATGTTTCACCGATCCCCTCTCCACCTCCACATCATTATACACTGAGCTCAAATCCTCTACAAGGATCCATGGCCCCGAACTCAACGCATTCACACCTACCAAACATAAACACATCATTTGATTTTTAAACCTTTGTCGGAGGACACAACAGAGTGACATTTTGAGAGTGAAAAACATAAATATGGGCGGAGGCTGACCCTGGAAAAGTGCAGGCTGTACAGCTGACACATAAAAAAAGGCGCTGCGAAAGAGGACGAGTGCAGAACAGATGACCACTTGGCTGCAGCAGCGTGACCGCGTGTCTCCCTCCAGACCAGGCAGGTATCGACATAACTCCTTAACTCTCAGCAGCATGTCCACATAACTCCTGGCGCACACATAAATACACATAAAGTCAAACTATAACTTTTAAAACATGTCTGTTGTACACCAAATTTACAGGGGTGTAATTCAAAACGGACAAGTTTGTAGCTTGGTGTGGTCTGAACCATTAGGACTGGGTGCTGAAGTAATTATATAACCACTGCACTGCATGACAGTTTGCTGTCTGTTTAACTTTTTGTAACAATAAATATGTGATAATAAAAACGTAATAATAAATTAATTTCATTGTTGACTTTAATTTATTTATTGTTCTTAAACCTTTATAATATTCTTAGACAATCGTAAATTTATTTACCTTGTATGTTTACTGAAAACACCTTAAAGTAATAACTGATTGACAGCCAGGTTGAAAGATTACCTCTGTGCCTTGTCTCCCTGCCACTCGCAGCGAGCTCCAACCACAGCAAGGATTTCCAACAACCTCTCCCAAGGCTCTGCTACAACTGAAGACTTTTCTGACAAGCCGTCAATCACATAACGCTGGGAGCCACGAGACACACTGGGAGATTTCAGAGACCCAGCTTCTTGAGAGCCTGAAAAGAAAGAATGAGTAATTAGATAAAGAAATCAACCTGGTAGGGAATGTAAAAATATGGAACCAGGCCCTACTGCAGGACAGAAACTTGTCATTAAAATTATCACACTGGCTGATCACGAAGAAAAAAGGCAGAGAACAAAACCAACAACCCTGTAATTACCTTGTATCTGTACATCAGGTGAAGGTCCACGAGTAACATAACCAATATAGAATTCAGCTGCTTTCAGCATGTACTTCTGCATCAGGCTGGCCGGCAAACGCATATCCATGTTGTTCATGACCAAAGGAAGGACATCACACACTGAAATAGCAAAATGTACAGCAATATACAGCAACTGTATTTAATCAAAATAATAAAGATTCATTTTAGGTATAAGTGTTTTACTGACCAAAGAGTTTTCTGAAGCAGTTGACGGGAGTCTCCACGTTCTCTGTCACCTCTGCCTCCAACAGCGTCTCTCCTAAATTGACCTAGAAACCCAGCAGATTGTACCTGACTGTTAAATGGCTATTTAAATGAGATTCAAATATCAAAATTGGAAACTACTCATATTAATATATACCCCATGTTTAACCACAGAATCAGGAAAGCGCTTTAAAAGGAGCAGCAGCATCTCTGCCTTCTCCAAAGTATTGAAACACTGCTCTGTGGCTTTCAATAACATTTCACACTGCACGCGACCAGGAAGTGTCTCGAAAAGCCCTGGATCAAAACACAAACACACAAAACATACAATTAAAAAACAGTCTTTGAATGGCAACTCACACATCATAATCACACTACTTACAGTACAGATGACTTCTCCATGAGCATGATCAGGATAATAACACTCACCTCGTAGAAACTGTGCATGTTTATCCTGAGAGTCACTTCGCAGGGCAGCTGTGATGACACTGATCTCACGCCAAACCGTGGGCTGGTCTGGAAAGTTGATAAACCTAAAGGGTGGATAAATAATTCGAGGTTGAGCGCGGGCTCGTGCTGGGACACTGTTCAGACCGTCCACTGGAACTCACATGTCATACAGGAGCCTCCCAGCAGAAGCTGTCCTCTCTGCGTTGCGTTCAATGATGTACATTTCATACTGTGGACAACAGAGTTCACACATTGAACACGTGATAACACTGACACATCTAAATGAATGCACACAGCTGTGGTGGTTATATTATCTTAATGTAATGTTACCTGAATGTTGAAGTCTGCAGGGTACAGGGTCCTGGCCGTGATGAGCCAAGCTTTAGCCGCACAGGGATCATCAGAGACCAGCTCCCGGGCTCGTCTCACCAGGAACTCACAATCTTTTTGCGCTGACATATTTGCATGAACCGGTGTCACCGGCGACAGGCTGACCCCACAGGCAGCTCAGGTTGTAGTCAAATGCATACGGTCACTTCCTTTAATATGTGGGTAGAGATTTCCTTATGCGTAACAACACGATTCGCAAACGCTAGCTAGTTAGCCACCGATTGTCCATTGACATCGATACCATTTCTTTACCAAACAGTTATCTCAGTTATCTGATACACTTATGGCGACGAAGTAGCATAAAAGAATAAATGCATTGCAACTTCCTTCAGTACTGCGTGTAAAACTAAAAAAAATCTTTCATTTGCCGACACATTTACAACGTTGAGATGTGACATCGGTGTTGTAAAAATGTTGCGTCCTGCTTTACGGTCAGCCGTCAAGCGCCGCCTGAGAAGCTGCCTCCTGCTTTACGGTCAGCCGTCAAGCGCCGCCCAATTAGCCAAAACAATGCGAAATTATGTTTTTGTTTGGCTTTTTTGCACGCCGAAAAAAATCAGAATGAATTGACAACATTAATTGTCTAATAAACATCCAATATAATACGCATGACAACGTATTGCTTATAAAGTAAGTTTTTTGTAGTCGGTTGTTGCCCCAACCCTGTAGCAATTCCTCCTTACGCCTAGCTTTACAGCAGTGCGCGTGCGCGTAAGATTAGCTGCTGTGGTTGGTTATCTGTCTTTGGAGCTGCGGAAACGACCTACAGTTAGTGGTGGCCCAATTGCCCTGCTAAAGCTGTACTCCATTTGCCCAAGGGCAGGGCAGTGACTCGTGTATACTGCAGGTAAATAATAGTTAATATATCCTTTGTTTTTTGTTTTCACCAAAAGTGTGTGTCTGTTGTCAAAAGTGTTTGCAACCAGGCATCAATCGCTTGCCCGCTTTTACTCTGCTTAAGTTAGCTAATTAGCATGATAAACAGACATCTATAGTTTGCTGACATCACTCGTGTCAGTCCTTCCTTCATTCTTTTAAAACATAACTCTGACGTGTCGCTCTTATAGCATAACGGGGCTTGTCGCTAGCAGTGTAGAGCTAGCCGTGTCGGCTAACCAACACAACAATTTATGTGTTGCTATTGAGCAAAGCAAGCTATCTTATTTTTGTTGCATCGGAGATCAGAGCTTTGTGTTCGTATAAGACTTTGTCTGACACCATGCAACGGCTGCATGTGTGACACGAGAAAGGCTCGTGGGATCAGGAAGCAACAGCCAGAGGGTGTGTTTGTCTAATGCTGAGTTAAGGGAATTCATTTGATTACACAAGTCTGAAGAGCAAGACAGTTTTTGCGATATACCTAAACGTATATACATGACAATACATGTCAGAATGTATAAGGTAATTCGGTCTGTAATTCTCTTGTGAGTAATTCTGAAAATATCACTCGAGATATATTTTGGTTTGCAACCTTTAACCTCTAAGGCCCTCACAGATCTAACACTACTGTCTCCCTCCTTGCTCTATATTTGGATGCCTCCTTTCCTTCGTTTGGGCATTGATCTGTTTTGGAGATTCGTTAATGCTACTTTATTGGATTGTCTATTTGACTGTCTTTAAAACCTCTAACTACTTTCTTACTTCTAACAAGACAAACTTCCCTTACACAAATGGTGATGACATGAAAGACATTTTGCTTTGTAATGTACCTCAATATAATGAAGCAGGTGTAATCTGCCACTTGTAGCCCTCCTCTCCCATGACATAGTTAACACTAATCACTCGTTCAAGTTGTGTAACATCTCTTATCACTCACCAGTTAGAGCAGTCTGGTTGTCAGGCACATACCTGAGGTTAAACTGTTCTGTCTTCATGTATGAGCCATCTAGTATTATCATTGAGAATATTGAGAATTTTTACCAAAGGTAATTGTGTTTGAAATCTCTGAATTTTGATTTTTAATATGGACTTTCATCACTCTCTGATTCCACAGGTTTTTGTCTCTACTACCATAATATTAAATTAAGTAAAACAAAATGCACAGAAAAATAATGTTTAATCAGTTCAGTATGTCTGATATCTTCTCTCTTACAGGGTACACAGATTGGAGAGGAGTGTGGTACTGATGCTGGAGGATCAGGTTGTGATGTGCTCAGCATCCCATGGCTGTTAGCATCATGGACTCTGAGTCAGCTGGGACACCTCAGCCCCAAGCTGCCCTGACTAATGGAGGGCACTCCCTACTGCCTGCTGGGGGTGTGACTGCCAGACTGGGCCATCAAGGGAAGCACTATGTCTGCGGCTCAATTGCAGCTTTTACCAATATCGTGGTGACCTTCCCCATCCAGAAGGTGCTGTTCCGTCAGCAGTTGCATGGTGTGTTGGCCACTGAGGCAGTGCGGCAGCTGCAGAGGGATGGGCTGAGAAATCTTTACCGCGGCTTGCTGCCCCCACTGCTCCAGAAGAGCACTACAGTGGCCATCATGTTTGGCCTGTATGAGGACTTCTCTAGAGTCTTATTGGACAGGGCTGATAACAGTGGTGTACCGGAGCTGGCCACACGGAGCTTTGCTGCAGCTTTAGCAGGAACCGCAGAGGCCATCCTGACGCCATTTGAGCGTGTGCAAACTCTCCTACAAGACCATCGTCATTATGGACGCTTCAACAACACAGCCCACACCTTTAGGACACTTCTGAATGAGTATGGTGTCAGAGAGTGCTATCGCGGCCTTGTGCCCATACTCCTCCGTAATGCCTCAAGCAACGTGCTCTTCTTTGCGCTCCGAGGGCCCATTAAAGAGCAGCTCCCAGAGGCCTCTAGCCGTGCAGGTCACATGGTAAATGATTTTGTGTGTGGAGGGGTGTTAGGAGCAGGCCTTGGCATTATGTTCTATCCATTAAATGTGGTAAAGTCCCGGGCTCAGTCTCAGGTTGGTGGAGATTTCCAGCCTTGCTGGAAGGTGCTGTTGACAGTGTGGAGAGAGAGAGGTGGCAGCTTGGCTAAGCTTTTCAGAGGGGCCCACCTCAATTACCACCGTTCACTCCTCTCCTGGGGGATCATCAATTCCACCTATGAGCTTCTCCTGAAGCTCATATAAGAGAGGAACTGGAGATGAAAAAAGAAAGAAAGCATTAGGGAAATGGAAAGGCCATGCACTTCTGATGGGGCCAACAGTCTGTGTGACAACCACCTGCCATTGAGGCTATTTACTGATATCAGAGTAAGGCAGTAAAAGCAGACCACACTGCAGCCTATATAAAGCTTGTGCCAGGGTCCAATTGAAATGCCCTTTTTGCTCTTTGTACAAAAAATTATGGAGTGAACTGAAATTCAGTGTTTTTCCCCACAGTTTCAAGCAAAGTGTACTTGTCTGGAGAAGATGTTGTTTGTCCCTATGTGTTGTGTGCAGTGGTGTCTTGTAGACTTTTGACCAGGAGTACTTTGTCAATGAAGCTGGATTCTGCTTTTTAACTCAAACTCTTTCACGCTTCTGACAGTTGTAAAACTCAAAAATTGTTGTGAAGGAGAATACACAAAAACCTGTCAATGGAAAACAACTAAGAAATTGTTGAGTATCAGTGATATATATGGGTTTGGAAATACTGATCTTTCACACATAATTCATCTTTGTGAAATGTTTTGTCCAACACTGTCTTAAAGAGTGTCGCTGGCAGGGCTTGTATGTAATATGAGTTTTGACAAGGGCCCGTCGCTGTATATTTCAGTAAAACATACAGTTACATCAAAATCCAGTCTGTTTTTTAATTAATTGTAAAAGATAAGACTAACAGCACACCCATACTAATCTATTGTTACAAATGTTTACAGTTTAAAGGATAATTTAAACAAATGCTTTGCAGCTTCATAAAAGACGTGTTATTAACTATAAAGTACTCTTCAATATGTTTATTTCAATTTTAATGTCACACTTGTATTCATGCATTTCTCTCCTTTTGCTCACTCTCATACTTCCTCAACTCATGTTGCTTTCCACTCTGTCAGTAACATCTGTTGACATAATGGGCTCAGATTTCAAGCTTGAGTAGATGCTGTCACCACGTGGCAGCTCTCCCTGGGTAAGACAGCCTGAAGAGGAAAGGCATGCAGTTTGGACACTGAGATAGATTGAACAGTAATGTTGCTGAAAGAAGAAAGGGACAGAGCGGAATATTCAGTGGCCTAAAAAGCTCAAACTGCCATGCAGATGGATCACCTGGCCTATTAAGTTCTTTTTGTCAGTCTACACTCAACTGCGTTTCATTAAATCTTTTCAGGATTTTCCAGAGTTTCTGCTTGAAAAGTACAGCTTTGTATTCTACTAGGTTTTGAAAGTGGGGCGCCATTGATGAAACCACATATTGCTGTTGATATTTACCATTTTCTGTAAAGCACACAACGCACTGTCAAAGTGTCAAATTATTGATTGCAACCAAAAGAAATGTTCCAGCAATCAATCAATTAAAAATGTCGTCTGTGAAAAGATTATGTGGATACGTTTTACATCTTTCATAAACTAAAGCTACTAATAACAGTGACAGATGATGGCACTTATACATCATGAAACTGAATGGTCCCTGTGTATTTTGACATGTGGCAGTCCTCACTATGAGTCATACTTCATTACACCATGTCTCATCTATCTCCATTGCCCAAATATGCACTGTAATCCCTACATGAATAGCCAGTCACAGGAACACTATGATCATTTCAATGATGTATTGATGTAGTCAAGCTGAACAGTGTATAAACACACTGCGCACTGTGTAGTTTAACAGCTATCTGCTATTTTAATAGTAAAGTACTGCTCTCACAGCTGCATTGCACTAGGGACTGAATCCTACAAGTTCAATAGTGTGATTCACTGTGTCAAGAAGTCAGGATGCAGATAGTGATCAGATTAAGGGCAATCTGACAGGGTACTATGGATCAGGGAGGGTTTAGCTGCAGTAGTTACAAAGCCTCCCATCTCTGTTTTTCCTTCCACCCAGACAGATGTGTGTGACAGAACATCTTAAGTCAGATTGCATTTTTTTACATTTATATCCATTATCTCTGAACTCATTTTAACAGCAGAACTAGAACTGTCAAAGTAA
The DNA here is from genome assembly GCA_016785345.1 of Trinectes maculatus. Lineage (NCBI taxonomy): Eukaryota > Metazoa > Chordata > Actinopteri > Pleuronectiformes > Achiridae > Trinectes > Trinectes maculatus. The sequence goes on along the minus strand of JAFBJQ010000470.1, from coordinate 379,410 downwards.
TTCAACAGACGCTGGAAAAAATTTAGAATAATGTTTCATTATTTGGCCCTGGCTCTAAAGTTTGGCCTGCATGGTGAATTTAATGCATAACTGGATTTCTAGACTAAGGGAAAGGGCTTATACAAAGCGGATGGATGCCTGTACATGAACTACAGGGAACACAACTTGAGACAAAACTGAAACACTTTAACCACCACCGTCAATAAGGTCAGTGTGTAATTTATTCCCAGACAATACATTTCTCGGTACATCAACTTCATTGTATGTGGGTACGAAAAAAGTGATTGCTCATGTAGAAGCGGATTGTGAGAATGAAATGCTGTTGATGCCATTTTACCATCCAGCAGCAAAACAAACAGGTGACAGAGAGAGTCTTAACTATTTGGGCCTGTCTGCTGGACTACTACAGTTGCTCCAGTGACATGTAGTATGTCTCGATATCAGAGCCAACACTGCAACTGGACAATACCTCCATGGCAACTGGAAGAGCTTTTTTCCCACCCAATCAAAGCCACCTTCACAAAACTTTCCTCAATCATCTATTTAGAAATATTAATTACACAACCTGTCACCTCAATCAGACAATTTCCTTATCGTATTTATATAATCATCTGCTGGCTGATTTGTTTACTGTTGTCGTGGCTGGCTCAAGTAAATCCCTCAAATCGGATGGCTCATCAAATGATCATTTGATATGGACAAGCTTATCAGTGAACACTGTACATCAGCAAACTGATCAGGCAATGTAATCCTTTTACTGACAATACACAGACAGTCTGCACACACCAGTGCAGACGGGACTCTTAATATTGACAAACGATAATGGCATGCAACTCTGCAAAATGTTGCAAACCATAATTGAAATAGTTTAGCTGAAACAAGACAAATGGCAACATTCCAAAAAGAATAAGCAGCCATTATATTTAAACATAATGCAGCTATTGATGTTTTTAGTGTTAGCACAAAAAATACCATATGTGGCGATGAGGGGTGTATTTTTGCATAGCCTTTAACTAAAGTAGAGATGGGAACTGGGCACAGACATGAAAGTATGTCTAAGGCTCTGACCCCAGCGCACAGAAGTCAGTCCCTCTGTCGTAATGATATTGAGAAGGTGGTGCGTCCGTAGAAGAAAGTGTAGTGGGGAACAGTTGTGGCTCAGTGTTTTAAGACTTTGGATCTTTGCTACATCTGAACAGAGTTTAACAGTCACACCTGTGGCAAGACAAATAACATTTTTTTAAACTACATAAATAAGGTCCACTGTTTTGCTCCTCTGGTCCCTATCCACACATTCCCAGAAAGGATATATGCCAAGTGGCATACTAGATGAAAATTAGATAAATGTTATAATACTGCATACGTTTGGGTAAATGGAGTAATTCCAAGAAGCATTAGCTCAGTGTTAGTCAGGGCAAAAAGGTAGAAAAACACTTTCCACAAGGGCATGGGTTTAATAAAAAGGTGCAATCTGTAACAGTCAAAAGTGCTCTCCCTGCTTTGTAATGGCATTATTTTGTATCCAATTTCTACTGTATGTGAGTGTACTGCTGAAAAACTAAATCCATAAAAAGGTGCAATCTTTGCACATACGAAGCAAAATTTGTTCCAGTATTTTGCTTTGAATTTTTGCATGTATACTTCATGCATTTTATCATTAAAATGTTCTATTGTTAAAAAAAAGACAATTTACAGATTACACCTTGTGGAGTGGAGGAACCTTTCAAGCAGCAAAAGATAACGTAACACTGTTTCAAAAGAGGATGAAAAATAAAAAAATTCCAGTGACATCCATAGTTTTTTTTTCCCACCACAGACAATGGTGCAAACATTGTAAAAAATAAATACATAAATACATACGTAGGTAATCCTTCCTTACATACATTACATTACACATATTGTATCATAAAATAAGGTAATTATTATATAATTATAAAATTCGTATGTACAAATGCATAGTCCATATGCATCCCAGAAGAGGCCAAGCTATGAAGCCTCCTCGTCTCGTTTAAGGGTTTTGTTTGCTGTCTGGTTTTTATGTGGGTGTGTGTGATGTGGGTTCATGTCTGTGTGTGGTGTTGTGCATTGCACTTACTGTACAGGAACACAAGGGCTTCACACACACACCATTTAGCTCTATGCCATCCCATCGTGTCTGGCCTATAGAGACTGTGGGTTATAAGTGGTTGAGATTTCTCAGTTCAAAAGTTGAGAGGTATGTGGCCAGGCGTGTCTGAGGAGTCTGGTGTGCGTGTCCGGAAGAGCTGTGTGAGTGCGAATACGGAGGAGATGAGCACAGTGCATCGTTTAGCCAGTAGCCTCACCCCGTCGCACTCCCCCTGACCCTGTCCGGACCCAGCCAGGCTGACACTCTTACCCCCAGCACCAGTTCCAGCCGTCTCAACGGCACCAACAAATTCTCTGTACAGACCAACTATCTCCTTTAGCTTTTCCATGGCCTCCTCAGAGTCGTTGTCCTGATCGCCGTGAAAAAGACTTTTATTCGGGCAAATGTCGCAGCCAGAGCACGTGTTTGTTCGCAGGCAGGCTGCAGACAAGTGAACGAGAGCACTGAAGCTGTTGGATAAAGAACGCAGGGCTTCATCCGGAGCCCAGCCTACACGTGTGGCTCGTTGGCACCCGGAAGCCAGTCGTCGAGCCTCTGCCTGGAGAAGACTTCTTTCAGCCTCTGTCATGGCAGCGGGGCTTGTCCCAGTACAGTTTGGGCCTGGTGCTGGGGTCGCGCTGTCTTCTGTTCCATTATGATTTAGGTCAGGCCCCACCTTTGTGCCAGTGATATCCAGCTTTGACCCCAGGCATACTGGCTGTTGTTGTTGCTCAAGTGCTCCGCTCTCTAAAACAAGCAGAAGTTGATCTATATCTTGACGGAGGGAGGCAAAACCTCCCTTCAGCCCGCCATAATTCTTGTTGGTCAGAGAGCGAAGAGGGCCACCAAAAGAGGATGTGGGGGAAACTGGGCATGAGACCAAGGGACTGAGTTCGGAGGAGGCAGTGGAGGCAGTGGAGAAAGTAGAGAGCGGGCGGGGGTTGTCTCTCAGAAGAGACAAAATATTGGGGTTTGGAGCTGGCACTGCAGGAGAAGGGACAGGTGCCTGTCGGGCAGGTTTGGGCCGTGTGCGACGGGAGAACTCATAAATGGTGAGCTCCTCATCAAAGTTAACGCCGTCCTCGGTGTCTCCACTAAAACAGTTGGCATAAACGGTGTGGCAGCCACAAGCATCCCGGTGTTGCTGTGGTGGAGTACTGTCTGCAGGTGTGGAGGTTGGTGAGTCGCCCCCAATTTGCATGCTGGACACACCTCCTAACCCCACTGCTGAGTGGGGCCGTGACTGAGGCTGCTCTGAAGACACACTACCACTGTGTGCGCTACTGTCTTTAAAAGTCAGATTAGGATGTGAGCCATTCGTACCATTGGCTTTCTTCATGTGTGAGGTCACATTCTGGGCTTCTTTGATGGTGGCTATGACAACCTCAGCTCCATCCTCTAACACGTTCCCACATTTACCACCTGCATTTGAGGACCCCGTCTCCTTTTCTTTTACAGGCGTCTTGTTTAAGTCTGATAAACCACTTGCTACGGACAAACCAGAGCCAAAGCCAGATGTGTCTCCGTTGATGGAACTAGTAGACGGATAGTCCAGAGTTCCCAGTATCTCTTGGGAACGGGTCATGTACCAAGGCAGAGCCTGGATTTTCCCGCGAAGGGCAGAGGCTGGTAGCCTGCTTCCCAGGCTGGATGAGCTTGTCCTTAGGTCTGATCCTGACCCAGCTCTTCCAGCTTCTTTGCTTTCTAGGCTTCCAACACCTTTAGAGTTAGTTGAAGTGAGGGAGGTGGTAAGGGTCGGAGGTGCATCAGTATTTTTGGGTGACAGGCTCTCGTGGCTTTGAGAGACCCTCCGGGGTCCTGACTGGATGGTGCCATTACGACTGCCCCAGGGATGGATTCCATTTGGTGGATTTATGTTATCATTGAAACTCCCTTTGCTTGGATCAGTAGGGGATACAGGAGAGCTAGCAGGTAGTGATAAAGGGTGGAAATTAGCGGCAGAGTAAGGTTTAGGTGGAACTGGAGGAGGGACAGCTAGTTTTGTACCTGCATTAGAGTGAGGCATAAGGGCTAGGTTTGGGGGCTTCTTGGCAGATAGGGGCCTCCCGTTGGCTTGCCCTTCACCTTGTTCATTATTAGTTTCATTGTTGTCAGCAAAATTTGCTTTGTGTTTGGAATTTCCGAGTGATTCATTCTCGTTTGTCAGATCCTTATTCTGTATTGAGCTGTTTTCTTGACTCTTTGTCCTTTCCTCGGTTAGTGATGTTGTTGGGGGTTGCTTGTTGCATCTCACTGCTGTGATCAGAGGTGATGACAGAGGCGGTCCACCCGCACCAGATGTGACAGACTTAAACTCCATGGTATCTGGCTCCATTTCCAGGAGTTCAGATGATAGCCGTCCAGAGGCATCTCCATTGCAGTGGGCATAAGATCTCCCATGCTGAGGGGACTTTGGTGGAATTATTTGAGGTTTGGGAGGCAGCTGGGGCTTAGGTGCCAGTGGTGGTTTGACTTTAACGTCACGTTTCTGTGATAGCTTTGCTGGATTAGGCTGTTGGTTGGTAAGTTGAGTCGTGGGCCCTTTAACTGCCTCTGTGTCTTTCTTTATTTTGGAGGATTGCGCTTTATTAGCAAGGGGAGAGGATGGCTCTTTCCCTGTGGCAGCCGGAACACCATTCCAGGTTCCACTTAACCGATTAGCATTTTGCCGGTCAGCCAGTTCAGCATCTGTGTTAAAAAAAACAAAAAACATTAAAAGTCTCAGCATCATCAAATGTTACCTTTACATAAAAACACCCGAGCACACACACAGAATCTTTACAGACAAGCGACAGAGATACTGTACAGCGTAAGCCAAAACCAACACTGCATTGTGTTTTGCAAAAGTATAAACATGCTGTGAACAAACCTGATAGATCGGGAACCGGGGGAGTAAATCTCTCCTGTGCATCAAAGAACTCATCTTCAGACTCTGAGGCAGTCTCTTTGACCAAAAGAGCTGGTTTAGGGTTAGGGGAAGGTGTCAGGAAGAGACTCTCTTCATCCTTAGAGTGGCGCTGCTCAGCTTGTCTTCCTTTGTGCCCAGGAATTGAACTCGTCCTTAGTGGGACTTTGGGAGGTGTCTTTTTCTTTCTTTTAATTGGCAGTCTTTGAAAGGGTGTGCTGTCGATCAATCTTAAATCTCTGGAGCTAGGAATCTTGGAAATGCGCCTGAGTTTCTCCATGCCCTTCTCCTCATCATCGTCATTGTCGTCATCATCACTTGTAGCTTCGGGGGGGCTTGGCAGGAAATCATCCTTGGAGAGCTCAGCATAGCAAAGGCAAGAGTTGTTATTACCACGGTAATTGAGGTTGGTAGGTCGCAGGGGCCCCTGATGGCGTTTTGGCTCTAGGAGGTAGGGGTGATGAATGTCTAAGTTTGGTAGATCATCCACTGTGTGTTGTCCACAAAGAGCATCTGTGTGAGATGGGGCTTTAGCTGCGCCACTGCTCTCCTCTAGTGCAGCACTCAAGGAGCCGCTGGACAAGCTGGAGAAGCTGCTGGTGACTCGTGGGTCAGTGTGGTACCAGGTGGTCTCCAAGTTCATTTCCTCATCCATAATACTAAATTTACGCAGAACACTTCCTGTTGCTCCTCCTTCCTCGTCACTCTCATTTTCCTTACCTTCTGTTGTCACTATTATCTTCACTTCCTGTTTGCCTTTGTGCTCTTCTCTCTCTCGTCTCTCCTCTTCTTTTAGTTTTTCTTCCTCCTCTCTCCTCCTTTCTTCCCAGTCCTGACTTGCAGGGTCTGGACGCTTGTAATTCTGAGAATCCATCGGGTCATCCTCATCTGTCGAATCATCTGAGTCACTGCAGCATCGAGACACATAACCTAATACAACCAGGGAAACATAAACAAAACAGAAAAGCATGACAAAGCAACTGGCATATTAGCAGAAAATAATAAGGTTTAAATTTGGGTAGTATGACTTGCTTTTCTATCCGTACCCATACAGGCTGGTGACATACATCAGCCTGTGATGTTAAAAACGTCTATCAAAAGGCCAAAGCCTGAAAGTGATTATTTTGTGAAACAGTTTTTGCTCACTTGATAGGGATTCATAGCACACGCCCTCTATTACGGCGAACCTCCCACACACACCTTCTTCAGCAGGAATCCGGTGCACCCTCACTTTTGGGCGCCCCAGACGGAAGACATTGACACTGGGATCAACCAGCAGTTTGCAGTAGCCCCCCAGCAGACACCCTAAGTCTTTGGCTGTCAGAGAGTCCATCAGTAAGGCAAATGGCTGTAAGGGGGAGGGTACAGCAGAAGATAAGGAAAAGTAGTAGCGAACAAAGCCAATGGATGGGAGAGAAATGTGACAGAGAGGGAGAAAGAGGGGGAGAGAGAGTCATCGTTCAGACAAGTGAATTAGCTTTCTATAGATACACACACACACACTCCCTTAGGCTTCATATTGTTTGTGTATTGAACAAAAAAATGCCTGACCTATATACCTATATTTATACTATCATGAGCCTTGGTGCAAAATTAATGTAGTGAGTGACTTTCCATTTTTCACATCTGTGTCAATGTTAAAGTGCATACATGTCAATAAATAATTGAGCTGAGTATGTCAGTATGTCAGTCTATTTATATATACACACACACACACACTCTCACACACACTAAACAAATATACGAACATCCAGACCTTCATGTCGTGCAGTGAGATTCGGAGTAGGCTGACTTTGTCTGACTCTGAGAGCAGCTCCACTCGGCTGATGCTGCTGAACTCGACCAATGTGGAGATCACATTGAGCTTGTGGTTGATGATCTGACTCATCCCATACTTTGCTCCAACCAGCAGGTTGACCAACACCTCTCTGTCTTGAAGCTGAGTGATGAAGAAGCAAATGTAACAGAGGTTCAGGGTTGTTTGGGCTGGTTGGTTATCTGTCTTTATACTCAGCAGGCCCACAACACCTTACCATCATCGTAGCTGTGTATGATCGTCCTCCATATGAAATGAGCTCTCCCAGCTGAGTGAGGTAGGCCAACCGAGCCTGAGAGGCAGATATTACCTACAACACCACAGTGGACATCAGAGATAAGAGAGGAATACGTTTGAGAGGCAGGCAGGCAAACACAATAAGAGGAAACCAGGGGAGATGTCTCACTCTGCTCTCTAAAGAAAAATATCATGCATTTTCCCAGAAACATAACTCAGGCCCACACTTACCATTTCATTCTTAATTACCCTCCCTCCCACCCACAATCTATTTTTCACCCAAGCTTTCATACCACTTAAAACCACAAGGAGATTAGCAGTCACTGTATGAGTCAACTAAAAAGTACCATAAAGCCTCCGCTAAATTCTTATGATCTATCTCTTTATGCCTCTCGGCGCTTCCTCCCACTCATCCATCAGTTTGCCTGTACCTTCTGGCGCGGCTCTAGTAAGGACTGGATCTTTTTGAGGTGGTAGCTGATGGCTTTCCTCAGGTCTTTCTCCCTCATGTTGCTCAGCAGCGTTGGAGAGATGAAGCTGTCCAGACCGAACTCCTTCCTGTCATCACCCCACACAGAGAAATCAAAGCTTTGGTGTAAACTTTAGCAATGTAGTGCTATAAATGCACTAAATATTGTTGTAAATATTTAGTCTCAGGTATTTAAATTTGAATTCTGTGCTACAAACAAACACAGAGTATCCACATCATATCAAATATTGGGATTTGTGGGTTTTTGTGAAGGTATCTGCTGATGTTGTATTTCTCCCACAGCTGCCACTAGATGTTACTAAACATCCACATTTTAACTTAATGTGCCTTTAATTGTACGTCATAATGACTATCTATTAAGGTAACTCTTTGGGAAAGATCTGTGCATCTTATATATTTTGAATTTTGAAATGTGAAAACATGACAGAGAAAGAGGGAAAACTGTCTCACACACAATAAGACACTGTATTCCACAGAGTAGAAACAGGTCATACACACATTCTCACGCACACAAATCACCTCCCGTCACATTAATAGATTAGGCCTTTCCTGATCCCATACAAATTATAATGATTGCAACAGTGGAGCAGGTTCAAACCCTGACCCTAAACTGACAAGGACAAAAACACATATGACTCACGTAATGCTCTTGATAGAGGCCCTGGTCTGTCC
>JAFBJQ010000470.1:261183-366183 GCA_016785345.1 Trinectes maculatus | reverse complement strand
TGGCCACATCAGGGATTTGACTTTCATTGAGACTCCATCAGAAGCTGAAACACACTGTGAATATTCAAGGTCTGTGTTAATTTTCTGTTGCATTTGAACGCAGCCTGCCGTCTTTGGTGACACGGTCAGACTTTTTAACCAAAGGAATATCTCACAGAGTGTTTACTGAGCTGCCTCCGCACCACCACCTCCTCTGGAGAGAACGAGAGACCAGTTCGCGGCCAGCGAGGGAATGACAGACTCTTGAAGGCATATTTGTGGTTCACTGTCGGGTGTGTTTGTGTGTGAGTGAGGAAGGTTTTGAATATGTACTCGACTGTTATGTGTCTGAGTGTGTGGGTGTGGGGGTTGGTGGTGGGGCGGGGGGGTGGGAGGGTTGTATGTTGTGCTATGAGAAGTCAACTTCAATTCTTCTTTTGAATTTTAAGTGTATTATTTTCCTTTTCCTATAGCAGTTTCTATTTAAACACTCACATTTAGCATTTTCCCAGCTAACACACTGTTGTCCAACTCCACTGTTTATTTTAAATGATTTATACCACATATCTATTACTTTCCCTCCTATTACAGGATCTGGGCAGCAGAACTAGGAGTGGATGGTGCTGTTTAGTTATTAACTGCTATAAATACTTGTTTGTTGTTGATGCAGGGTTTTTGCATGCAGGGTCGTTTTTTTTTTTTTTGCAAATCAAATATTTTAAAATATAATGTCTTTTCTCAGTCATAGGACATAGGCTCCTCTGCATGTGCATGGAATCACGTTCTTTCTGTACCTGCTAAGCGATTCCCGGGTGCGTCGTATTATTGTCCCCACCACCTGCTGCACCCGACTGGCCCTCCGAGCCGGAGACCTGCTCCTGCATCGCTCCCTCTCCTCCATTTATCTACACAGACGGAGAGAAGGAAATGAGACATAATCCCTGAGAAGAACAGGAAGAGACAGGAAAGAACTTGGATGAGGACGACTGTTCGAAAATTGTTTAGCTCTCTCTTAGTGGACTATGGAGTCAGTGCCAAAATTGAGCTGCAGCTAAATTTGCACTTCATCTGCTCTGTTTTTATGTGCAGAGCGCGTCGCCTACCTCGAATACAGAGAATAACTCCACTATTCAGCACTGAACCTCGACTAAATCTCCAGACACATCATTTCCTTTAACTCTCAGCCAACCAATACACTCGTATTGAACTTTCAGATACGAATAATTAAGGGGCTCGTACATTACAAGTTCATGTTTCTATTGTGTTTGGAGTTAAAGTAGCAAAGAGTTTAATATTAAGTTTTCAGTGCTTATATAATTTGTTGGTATTATCTTCGTTTTCAGCAGATATTTTACTGTAGTGCTGTGATTTAGTTAACTCGCTGCCGTAGCTCTGCTGTATTCGATATCTCGACCCTACGAGGGAGCGAGAACGAGGTGTAAAACTTTGGCAGAAAACGTAGTGACCCGGACCTGATCAATACATCTAATGATGATGGATGCTCTCCTGAACCCTAATGATCCATACCTTCTCCTTGGCAGCCAGCAGGCTGAGAGCTTAGTTTGATTAGCTCTCTGAAATGAAATACGCAAAAACAGTCTTCTGGCGGTCTGCCAGACCGGGATAATATGAAACATCCTTTTGTCCAATAAAGGAGGAGATAAAGTTATTACAGCGCAATATCCTTACTGCACTTTAAGTGAACTGGTTTCTGCAGTAACAGTACACACTGCATTATAATCAATAGAGGATGTTAAGCAATACGGCTGGGTGTTACATTTATTTCATTAGAAACAGCAGGGTTTCAGCTGGCCTCCGTTGACGTTATCCCTGAGTGAAGGCCAGCGATGACGACTAGTAAAAGAATGTTGTGCAGGTCTGTCCTGTAAGAGGATTAAAGGGTCCTCGGTCTGACTCTGGTCAGGGTGTCACTTTAGCACCTCACGCTGATCCAGATTGAGGAGGATTGACGTGGGGATGATGGGTGAGGGATGGGTGAGGGATGGGTGGCTGACGGCGGCACGGGAAAACAAGTGCGACTACTGACATGCTGTTCAGTTACTGTGGAAACAGGGACTGACACATCAGTAGGCTTTGGGGGATCCTGGTGCATGTTTAGACTGCCAATAGGTGTCTTTAGTTTGTACCGAATTTGCTGTTTGTGCGCTTTTGTGTCTTTTGCAAGTACTTTAGTGCTGCAATCAGTGCAGAGTCAGGTGACAGTTTTTTTCTGTCATCTTCCCTTTTTATCTCTCTTTCACTTTCTCCCCCCACCCCCACCCCCACCCCTTCTGTCCTTGTCGAGTCAGGGAGTCGTCTCTGATGACACTTTGTTTAAGAAGCAGCCTTTTCTTTATATACCTGCACATCTTCAGCAATTAACTGAGTTTACAATGATCACTCTTCAGATCATCTTGTGTGTATTAGCATAGATGGTTCAACCCCTGAATCAATTACATGATATGATTACATGATGAAATATTCTACCTAAACATAGCCATTACATATCATTTTAGCGTCTGGGAAAATCCGACATGAATTCTGTCTACACATTCAAACTAACACTATGAGAGGCTTAGATCTCAACCTCACATTTTCAGACTGTTGCAGCATGACTCACCGTGATGTGGCTTGTCTCTTCAGGACCCCAGAACACAAATACCCTCTCGCCCTCTGAGACATCAGCTCTGCGACCTCTCCGGGATTGGCTGAAAGGAGCTGGAGGGGGGTCCTTGTGATCATCAGGGCCAATCCCAACCCGGTGCGGCCACCTGTGCAAAGCAGAGTCACATCCTGTCAAAGCCCATGAACAAGATGCACATCCGCGCGGCGAGGGAATAATCGCAACAAAGCGTGACGCAGCCACTTATCGGGTCAGATTAAGCTGTGTCTGCGTTGGATTTTGAACCTGGAATACAACAGAGCTGTATTCTGGTTGTTTGATAGTTTCAGGGTGAGCAGAAAAGCATGTCAAGCAAAGCAGATGTGAGTCCAAACTGGCTATGTGGTTGTGGTTTTCCAAGAGGCCCCTCCTCTGGTCCCCAAGGCTCTCTCCCTCTCTGTCTTCCTCTCTCTCTCTCTCTCTCTCTCTCTCTCCCCTCCTCCGCAGCCTCTAAAGCACATGGCAATGAGGCACTCCATCTCCGTCTGCTTGTCTAAATTAAAATTTCATACCGCCCAGTTCAGTTAACAGTTCTTACTGGCCACGTTTATAAAAAGCAAAGAGGACATCCTGAGAATCCTGATGTGGTGGGGAGAGGGACGACGGCGGGCAGACAAAGAGCTCAGACAGAAATGAAAGAGGACAAGTCTTTCATCCGAGCATCAGGGCAGATATGGCTGAAACCTTAGCCTGCCTCTGGTGTGGGGAGAAGAAGACACTGGGGGAATGCTTTGTTGTGAGACGCCTGGCTGCTGAACGAGGAGACACGCTAAATAAACATTCTTGAACTCGCCTAAGGAAACCAGCTCATTCTGCACTCCAATGTGGATCCAGGAAGTAAACCCACTCCCCGAGGCTTCCAGCAGAAATCAAGGAATTGATGGTGCCATCTGTGCGGCTCGTCCATCAGGCCCTGTGTCTCGCACACAGAGCTCCTTCCAGAGGCCCCGCGTCCCTGTGAAAAGGGCCAGTAGAGTAAAGGGCCCAGTCCCACGCAGACTGCAGGGCACATGAATAATGTATGGGGCTAATGCAGCTAGCTCGGCCTCCGCTGCCTCCTTCTGCCACTCTGCCAACACAGGCAACAGGAGAACTGGAGCAGAGAGACACACATGCAGGAAAGACGTATGGGGGCTGCAGCGGTGGGGAGGAGGGAGGAGGGGGGGGGCACAGAAAGGCTGAGAGGAGGGGAAGGGAAGAGAATTGGTCAAGGCAAAGAAAAGAGAGAAAGGACAGGATATTGAAGGGGGCGAGGGAAGGGGGAGAATTTTAAAGAGGGTGAAGAGGGCAGCGGCACAGAAACGAGGGAGTAAAAGCTGCAGGGGACGAAAAAGAGAGAAAAAAAAACGTGTTTACGGTGAGACGTTCAAGGGGCCGTTCACCAGGAGGAGCAAAAAGGAAGCTGATCAATGCTTTTTTTCCTCCACCAGCACAGAGCAAAAAAAAAACAAACAAACAGGCAGCAGACAGACAATTCATTAAAAAATAAAAAAGAAGAAAAGAAAGAAAAAGAAAAGCAAAACCTGTAGCTTCGTCTCTGTTTGTCCTCCTCTACACCGTCCCCTCTCTCTAATGACGTGACACCATTTCTCCATTTGATCCCAGCTTCAAAGCCAAGACAAGCAAAGCCTGTGTGTCTGCGAGCTGCTGATGAGTCTGCTCCTAATCTGGTTCCGAATCAATGGCAATCGCGAATCCTGTCCACAACTGTCTCGTCCTTAAGTCCCAATCTGCCCTCACACACACACACACACACAACTCATCAGCGAGTCTTGTCCTCCCTCTGGCCTTTCACCCGTTCTCTCCCTGCACCTTCTCATCCCTCCCACAACTCTCGCTGTAGGCTACAGGGAGAATATGTGCATGCAGTGTGCTGTTTTGTAACGGTCCTCTCAAGTCTTCTGTCTCAGTGTCTCTGAGACAAAACCACCCCCCCCTCGCCTCATTTCCCCATACACACAATGTCTCACTCTGTCTCAGACAAAACAGTCAGTCATTCAATCCTTTTGCCTGGTGCAAGTCCACATGCAGTCCATATAGGCACTCGTCTCTCTCCTCAGGGTTGGAGAGGTGGTATTGAACAGACAGATATAGTGTGCAGACAGCTGGAGAGAAAACAGCCAAATTACTGCTGCTCCATCAGACAGGGTTACTGGAGGTCAGACCAACCTGGACAGGGTCCCAAGACGCTGCACATGAAATGGGGGAAAACGTGTCCAGAAACTCAGCTGATGTCCTGGTGAACACCATAATCCAGGCTAGAGGATATGACAGTCTGACTGATCTGTATCTGTAATCAATGAGTCACAAAATGAAGACTGGACTCTGCACATGGATGATCTGGTAATGCTGTTACAAACATCTGAAAACCCCCAAACACACACTTCATATGCCCTTATATGATTTGTAGGTGGAGTATTACGCAACCGGTAACCAAACTCTACCAGGAGCCTTGCTGACTGACAGCTTTTATTTAGAAAGGACACACACACACACACACTCCCTCTCTCTCTGTCTCTCTCTCTCTCATCAGCCAAAACTGACACACCGGATAGCGGCAGCAGAGGTTGGGTCTGCAACTCAACGATTCGTTTTGGCTCGCAGACACAGAGCGCTGTGATCATTCAGTGTAACAGCGGCAGACTTGGCAGAAAGCGGTGTGTTTAGCGTGAATATCTGGATGACCTCAGAGTGAGAGCGATTTCTGTTTACGGGAAGCATCTGGATTGCTTCACATTTCACATCATATGCAAACAAAATAAATAAATAAGGGAGAGACACCAAAGATTCACTTTTACCTGCATAAGGTATGAAATCAAATCCAAGTAAATAAGACCAACATACAGTCGCATTGACATCGGGTGAGATTGAGGTACAACCCAAACATGACAAAACAAATAATCACTCATGCTCAAATTGAATGGCGTCAGTCAAAGGGGGGGTGTGGGAGGAAGCCAGAGTAACCTGAGGTAACCCGCGCCGCCATGAAAACAATATGCAGACTCCACCCAGCCAATATGAATTGACAATGTTAACCAACATGCTGCCCCCTCTAACAATTAGACGTTTACATAAATCAGCTGTCAAACAGCAACATCGTCCAACATGGCGATGTGTGTGTTGACTGTTCCTGTTTATTTCGCTGTTACTTGTGTTTCAGACACAATTACATCTCCCGCTCTTCATTCAGCCTGTCAGCTTATTCCATTAGCGTTAGGAAGACGCGGCTCACCGTGTGCCACTCATTTCATTTCGCCCTTTCATCAGCGACCTGGCGAGGCCTCAGTTCCCCACAGCTCTATTAAATAATGGCGCTTTTAAAGATTAATAGTACGCTGCATTGTGTTACAAATCTCTATCAAAGTGTTGGATGGTTCGGAGAAACATGGACGGACAGTGAGACAGAGAGAGAGAGAGAAAAGCCTCTGGATGTTAATGGATGATAGATGTTGCAAGTCTGGAAAACTGTCTGTCTCCCTTCTACTGTTGACTTTTCAGCTAATTTCCTTTAAAAATTACACAGTAGAGGTCTTATCTCTGAGTAAAAGTAACATAAGTGCAGCCTGCAAGTTCGACGATACAACTGGCCGCTAGGCTCTGGAATAATCCTTTAATATAGCTACAGTAAGACTTGAATATTTTAGATCATAGGGAATAATAGAAGAGGGGGAAACCTAGTTATGAGAAGCGAATGATTTCCTTGGGTCCTATGATTTTTAGAGTAATGCTTTTCAGTCTCTTTGTTTACATGATGCTCACAAATAGAGTCAACCTGAATTATGCTGCCACTGCCAGTCAATTGAGCCATTATAATGGAGGTGTCACATCAATGAGGTCACACTTCCTTCTTCCTCTGGTGGAGGAGAGAACACGGATACACACTGTACATCCAGTTCATTAATATGTACAATAACAAATCCATCCATCTATTCAACCATTCACTATTATTATCATACACTAATGCATGCCCTGACCCTGAATTCACACAATATTGATAAATCAGCAGATTCTAGCGGCTGCTAACTAAAACAATATGAATCGAATTATTGGACAGGTTCAGTGATGGACCGCTCTGATGATCCATTTGTTAAGGCACAACACCAAGCCCAACAACACAGTCTGCCCTGCAGACACAAAGCTAAGACAGAGAGAGAAGAGGAGAGGAGAGGAGAGGAGAGGAGAGGAGAGGAGAGGAGAGGAGAGGAGAGGAGAGGAGAGGAGAGGATGGCTGCTGGCTGGCTGCAGTAAGTGGGACAGCAGAGCACATCCAGGCGAATGCAGCCAGGCATCAAGTCTTTCCTGATGTGCAAGTTCTGCCCATCATGTCCCTCCTCTGGCAGGATGACCCCCGAGCAGCAACTGCCATCACATGTTGGAGCATACAACCCTGAGTCATAGCACAGTGCCTGCAGCCGAGGCACAGCACAGGCACCCAGTGAAATGCAACCCACAGTCAAATGATAAACCCTGAACATCCACAGCTATTTCACACAGGCAAGACACCAGGCGTCCATTCATCCATTCATTCATTCATTCATTAATACTGTACAAACCGGTTGAAAAAAAAACACTGTGATTGTGATGAACCTAACTGATGCTGCGTCGAGCTGTGGACGGCGAGCTCTGTGGTACCGCACGTGTCCCGCAATCAGGGGTCATGTTAAATCCTGTCATGCGTTACATGAAGGGCCCCACAACATCAACACGCATTGTTCCGGTCTAGTTGTGTTGCGCACGGAGGAGCGCAGAGAAGAGGCGGCTGCTGCTGCTGCTGCTGCCGCCGGCCAAAGAGAGAGACGACTGTCCCAGGCTGGATGCACATCGCCTACGCCCATTCATACTGTGCTCTCTCTCTCTCTGTTTTACTGACCAGATTCCTGGTTTCCCCCTGATCCGCCAGGATTTACAGCGTCCAATCTGGAGCCGGTGACGCTGATTTCATTGCGCACACAGCAGCATGGATGTCCACTATCACCGCGGTATGCATGTGAATAACCAGAACCCTTACTCCATATGGTGTCTGTTCATTACTCTCATCTATCTGTCTATCTGTCTATATCTATCGCCCATACGGTGCTTTTACGCCAATCAACATTCCCATCAAAGTGATCAGACGCCAGGTTTGATCCTGGCCGCAGCCCTGTCAGTCAAAGCAGGGGGCTAAACAAAGAGGAGAGGGAAAAAAAAGGTCAATCTTTTGTTGCTTCATTTATAATCTTAATCGGATTTAAATCCCTCCATCTCCTCCTTCCTCGTGCGGGGACGCGGGTGTAGCCTGCTGGCGTGGCGAGGGCGGTCATCAGATCAATGGTTCGTTTCGGTTCGATAAATATGTGTCCGATTGGCACGGAGGGATGCAAGGTGCAGGCGGCTCCGCGTCCAGCCGCCGCGCGCCCCGTCATCAAACAATAACACCGGGAGATACCGAGAAGACTCACCTCGTGATCTGAGGAGGAGACCGGGGGGGTCTGTCTGGGAAGACTGCTCCCCCAGAAAGCGATCAGTCCAGCGGAGAGGTTGACTGTTTCTCATATATATCCGCGGTGTCCTCCTCCCGGGCCGAATGATGGTGGTGATGTGGTGTGTGCATGTGTGCGTGTGTGTGTGGAGGGGGGGTTTGGCTATGCGCTGGATGCTGTCGTCGCAGTGGGACTGCTCTCAGCCTAATCCTCGGCCCTGAGCTCAGAAATAACCAACCCCCCCTCTGTTCTCCTCCTCCTGTCTGCCCAGAGGAGCCTCCTCCACAAGGTCAATAGGTAACCAATAGTTAACCACAACAACGACAATAATAATAATAAACCTGTTTGTTTGTAATATATATATATATATATATATATAATATGAAATAATAATAATAATTTTAAAACCTCAGTTACCAACTGGACTAAGCAGAAAAGTACCAATGGACCCCCCAGGGGTCCGTCTTCATTGTGAGCCAGCTACTTTGTAATTTGGCAATCTACTTAATTGCACATTCGTTTCTGTGACAGGGGCCACAGAGTTTCATTACCTCTCTTATTAGGGGAACTTGTGTCAAAATTGATTTGTGTTTACTCAACAATAAATTATTGTGCTTCAGTCCTTGGCCTATTAGCCACAGACAGTATAAAATGCATTATAACAAGTAATTATACAAATATTAACCAAATGCCATTTGCCAAATTGTCTAGTGTAATTGTAATTAAATATAATAAACGTATGTGAATGTCTTATAATCATAAAGCAATCTGCTCATACACATACAAATTCAGTAAATAAATATATTTAAGATGTAAAAATAAAACGTTAATTTGTAACATTGAATATCATATTGAAATAAAATTCAAACGTGTCAAGTGTTTGTGTAACTGAAAAAATATTACTCACTGCTACATGTAAGAAGCCACGTTTATGTTTTGCCTTCTGGTCTCTTCGTGCGGTTTGTCCCTCGGTGCTCGCTGTCGTTCAACGTCACTTCCTTTTTTGCGTATTTCCGGCTTTGGTCAGCCCTTCCATGCTCCTGAAACGGTGATTTTCTCCAACACGAACTGAAGAACGAAACCCGTTGAACCCACAGCGACAATGTTCAAACTGGAAGGACTCGGGCCTAAAATGGACCCAGAGGAGATGAAGAAGAAAATGCGAGAAGACGTAATCTCATCTTTGAGAAACTTTCTAATTTACGTCGCCCTTCTCAGAGCCAGTGAGTACAGTCTGTTGACATTGACGTTTACCCTTAAACTACTAATGTTAACGTTTGTAAAGTGAGCTTCAGATGTGTCCACAACATGCGGTGTGTTTTGTGCAACACATGAAACAGGAGCATAACAATGTAGGTCTAAAGATTTTCTTCATATACACGTGATCTCTTAGAGGACACAAACAAGCCAGTTTGTCTGGAGCCCATAAAGGATTAAAAGTATCATTAAGTTCATACATGTTGCACATAACATATAACTAAAGTGCTGTTGTGGTCTTACCTTTAATTTTTGTTTTCTGTTTTTGCAGCTCCATATGTGTTAAAGAAGCTGGACAGCATATGAATGTAGCAGCCGATCTTTCCTCCATCCATCCATTGAGAGTTTACCACATCAGAGGCCGCATGGACCATCATCCTGAGCAGACAGCTGGGGCCATGACAGCATCACCACATGGGAGACAACCCGTCTGTCCATCCCTGCACCAAGAAAACAAACCCTGCTCTCGTTTCTACTCTCATTCCTTGTTGTAAAATGTAGTCTTTCCTTTTTTGTTTGTTTGTTCTTGTTAAATAAATGATGAGCATTGTTAAATGCAGTGTTTGATAATATGCATGTTGCTGTATTATACAATAAAAAGATACCATGTTATTCTATCTGTGCAAAAATGTGTATCTGTTATAGTGGGAATGTTTGTTGCCACATTTTTGTTACAGTCTTAACAGTTTAACTTCCAATAATATAATTACTACACATTGAGATCAGAAAAAATAATAAACCTGCTTAACACAAACAACAGGGTAATTTTAACACAGCTTTTAAAAACATTCTTAACTACAGTAAGAAGCATTTCATAGAAAAGGGTAGGCTATATTTACACTGGTCTACACTCTTAAATAAACTAATTGGTGGTGTACTATAGCATATGGAATACATAATAGTATTTACTTAAATTATTTGAAAACATTTTAAGCAAATGGTAAAATAAACTCAACAATTATGGTACAGCTGAGTTGTACTTTCGGACGATCACCGCCTGGGGGCGATGTTTTGATCTAAGGATTACTAAAACAAGAAGTGACGGTGCCGTCGACAATGGATGCGAAACGCGCTGAGGCTGTGCGCGCGCTGTGAAATATGAATCTAAATAACAACAAAAGGAGAAAGCTGCATTTCTGGACTTCCGGCTGCATCAGTAAAGAGAGGATCATCGGGCTGCTGCTGGAAACAAAGCCCGGGTCTGAGTCGCATCATCCCGTGTCATTGTTGGAGCAGGCCCGCCCATACTCCGGCTCCAGCTGACAGTGATCCTGTACACATCACGCGGGAGGCAGGCTGCTGTCAGCGTGGATAACTTCCTGCCCTGTGACCGAGCAGCTCCACTGGTTTGTACAATGACCTCCATTGTGATTTAGCACCCAGATTCCCCATACTTCATATAACCAGTCTCCACCATGGAGTTCCCTGGTCATTTCCAGCACATTTTCAACCAGCTCAACCACCAGCGTCTGCACGCACAGCTGTGCGACTGTGTTGTGGTGGTGGGAGATCAGAGCTTCCAGGCTCATCGCTCCATCCTGGCAGCATGTAGCTCTCACTTCAGAGCTCTCCTCAGCTCCAGCGACAGCAGCGATGAGGTTGGAGGAGCCAGACCCGATGGAGGGCCCGGTGTGATGAAATTAGATGCAGAGGTGGTGACCCCAGAGGCCTTCTCCACCCTGCTAGACATGATTTACACCTCCACCCTATCTCTGGGCGCATCCAATGTGATGGATGTGCTGCTGGCGGCCTCGCACCTGCACCTGAACACTGTGGTGAAGGCATGCAAGCTCCACCTGTCCAGGAAGAACTTTCCAGCCTCACCACCTACAGGATGGAGGTCGGTGAAACAGCAGGAGCATTGTCCTCCCTCACAGACGGCGACGTTGTCCTCACTTCGACAGGTCTCGTCTGCTATGCAGGAGGATTTCGATGAAGAGGTAGTGGGAGATGAGGTGAGCCAGTCGGGTGGGAGTGAGGACCAAGGCGTGAGGACAGTAAATGGCGAGCAGAGTGCTGCGGCAGTGTCCTCGAGGTATAAAAGAAAGTCACAGGAGGACAGGCTCAGCTGCAGGAAGAGAAGCTGCAGGCTGCCCGGGGAGAACTACAAGGAGTGTTCACCCACCGTGTCCAGCAGAAGCACCATCAGCACAGAGAAGGGGGGAGAAGATCTGCTCTCCCCTGACTGCCTTAAGACGACTGATGTACTGGAGAACCGCGGTGATGGAGAAGAGGATGAGGTGGAAGAGAAATATGAAGCAACCAGGGAAGAGTCAGAGGAGATCCAGCTCCCCAGCCAGTCAGACAGCAGCTCGGGAGGAGTGGGTGCATGGAAAATGGACAGAGACGCAGATGGAGACACAGTGGTGAAAGTCAAGGTGGGCGAGGAAGGAGAGGAAGAGGAGTCCATGCTGACGATGATTGTGGTTAAAAAGGAAAACTTGAGTGCACATTCCCCAGATTTACATTCTCCTCCATCTCCACCACAAAACTGCACAGACACTCTGAACGCACAAGAAAATGATGAGAAAACAGCCACAGCCGCAGACGACCCCACAGTGGCTGTTGTTAGCTCTTTACAGTCTCAGCTTTGCGCAGATCTTCAAAGTGATGTCCACGGAGATGCTGGAGATTTGGCTGAGGATGGTGAAGGCCTGGACAGCCTGTCAGAGCTGGCCTTCTCCTGCTTCCTCAATCCCAGTGCTGAAAGCGTAATGGGAGCTCTGG
The DNA here is from genome assembly GCA_016785345.1 of Trinectes maculatus. Lineage (NCBI taxonomy): Eukaryota > Metazoa > Chordata > Actinopteri > Pleuronectiformes > Achiridae > Trinectes > Trinectes maculatus. The sequence continues at coordinate 354,099 of JAFBJQ010000470.1, read as the reverse complement.
AGGAGGAAGACGACAGCCTGGCTAGTCTCACAGCTGCTGCCACTGCAGCCGCCGCGGCTGCCAGCGACGCCCCTGCAGCTACTGGAAGCGGAGGTGAACTGTGTCAGAGCACAGAAGAAGCAAACGCACCTTCCGCTCAGTCCTCCGATTCATCCTCCTCTCTTGTCTTTCCTGTGACCCCTGTCCCTCTGCAGCAGCTTCTCCCGCCTCACAGCCCTGCGTTTAGCGACACGCTCATCCTACAGCCCACCCAGAGCTCATTAGCGGGGTTTCTGAGCGGCATCAGACCAGGCCTGAGTCTGGAGGCCTCCATCGTCCAACCCTCCCGGGTTGGGAAAAGCTCTGGGGCAACAAGCTTCCGCCGCATTGCCCCCAAAGTGCCGCCTGGATCAAAAGCCAGCGCAGATCCCTCCTCTTCGTCTGGACCAGCAGGGGAAGCTACTGATCGTCCACCTCTAACCAGAGCCTCAGAGGACGTTCTCTCCAAGTGTAGGAAAGCAGCCGCTGAGGACCACGTGATGTTGGTAGAAGGAGAGAAGAAATATGCCTGCAACATTTGCTGTAAGACGTTTATGAACCTGACTGACTGTAAGAAGCACATCCGTGTCCACACAGGGGAAAAGCCCTATCCCTGTCCCAAGTGTGGCAAGCGCTTCAGCCAGTCCTCTCATCTGTACAAGCACTCGAAGAACACCTGTCTCAGCTGGAAAGACGATCAGTCCTTCCCCGAGCCTCTGCTCGGATAAACAGGATTATTTAATAATATTCATTTTTGATTAAAACAGTATCAACTTGGTGATTTATCTTGTTAAGTTATTTAATGTTTACTCTGCTGTTTGTCCATAACTGAAATGATGAAATGCTGCCAAACCAATTTGAATGCACTGAAAATATTCTGAAAGAAAAATCACTGTTATGTTATAAGTGATGAGAGAATAAACAATGTACTTGGTGATTTTTATTTCTGAAGTCATTACTTTTTTATGTGCACATCATTATACATTTTTAGTTACTAATAGGTTTTTATTCTTCAGAAAAATCCCATTTGACACAGAACTGGAGTGTTGTATTATACGCTGTATACTGACAGGCGACACTGAGCATCAGCATCATCAAAATAAAGTTCTGACAACAAGTGCATCCCTAGTCCTTCTGGCAAAAAATACGTGTTAAACAAGCTAGAGAATAGTACTGATTTAGTATGAAAGGAAACATCTTAAAGTTTACAGTTCAGGCAAAGCGAGTGTGTTAACAAAATAAACATGTATCTGAGAGTGTGAACTTCATTAGAAATGTTACTGCTCCTTATCCTCCCTCGCTGCTCCGGGCTCACATTAGAGAGCATGATAAGATCAGTGTGTAACTTATCTCCGACATCTGCGCAGCACCCGAGGAGCCGCGGCCGCTCTGTTTCGGGTTTCAGAAAATGAGTTCACTGGGCATTTCTGTGCCCTGCAATCCACACAGCAGGTTTCGCGCTGTCAAAGCTGACATGACACCTCTTGTGGCGTAGGTGGCACTGCCGATGTGCGGCAACACCACTTCGCAAGTCAAAGAGAGGACACAAAATAACAATGAATGACAGCGTTTCCCACGGGAGAGGGACAAGAAAAAAATGTATGGACATAAACATAAATAATGCATTTATGTATACATACATGAATGCATTTATGTGTATGTACATAAATGCATGTATTTAAGTTCACATTCTGTTTACTCACCACAGTTTTTTAGTTGAAGAAGGGGGTGGTTTGTTGGGAGTGGCTCAGGAGTCGTAACGTCCAGTCCAGCTGCAGCGATTTGTCCACTGCTCAAAGCCTCGTACAGATCATCCTGGTTCACCACGGCCCCCCTACAACCAACCAGTCAGCGTTTTCTCATTACCACAGATTGTAACAGCACCAGTCACAGCTGGTGTCAGCCACCTCTGTGATCCAGATAACAGAGTTAAACTCAAAGGTTTACTTTGAAAGTCTACCTGCTCGTGTTGATGAAGACTGCTGTGTTCTTCATCTTGCTGAACAAAGCCTTGTTACACAGACCCTCGGTGTCTGGAGTCAGGGAGCAGGAGACGACGATGAAGTCACTCTCAGACACGAGTGTGTCCAGGGGGACTGTTCAACAGAGAGAAGACAGTTTTCAAAAAGTGCCAAACTTTATTGTGCACTTATTATAAACAAAGGATCTGGTCAGACATGGATTCAAACCAAGAGTCGTTGGTGCTAATCCCTGGCAATTCCTGTGTATTCTTACCAAATTCTCCATTCACCTCTGCGGCGTGGTCTTTGGGTGTCCTCCCGGAGTACAGCAGCCTCTTCACTCCAAAAGGCATGAGTCTCTGCGCAATGGCCATACCTGAAAACAAACACATTCTTAATGGAATCTGGTCAACAGAGTTAGTCAAACAGCAAATTGAAAGGGAACAGCAGCACTGAGCCTTACCAATGCGTCCTAGTCCGATGATTCCCACCGTGCTGCCAGAGAGACCATAGCCACAGAGCCACAGAGGCTTCCATGTGCTCCAGCCGCCACTGACAGAGCAACAGCGACAGTCTGACCAATGTGTAGCTCAATTAAGGCAATTAGATATACTTTTAGTTAAAAAGAAACAGAAAGACAACTTAGGCTAAAAAGGAACACATCACTGCAAGGTGTAAATGTGTAACTCGGTGAGACTGACTTTTTGACCTCCTCCACCGCCTCTGGTAATCTGCGAGCGGTGGCCAGCAGCAGAGCTACAGTCAGTTCCGCCGTGGCGTCAGTCAGAACATCGGGAGTGTATCCAACACGTATGCCGCTGGTGAAAGAACACACAGCAGTAGGAGGTTAGAGCCCACCGGGCACCTCAGCCTGCTAATCAAAGTTATTTTCGTGACCTACCGTTTTTTTATTTCATCAAGAGCCAGGTGGTCATATCCCACAGAGAAGGTGCTGATTACCTTCAGGTTTGGCCCTGTGAACAGCGACTGATCAGACTGACTTAAGATGAAGCAAAAGGGAAAGGAAAATATGGGGAACCAACGTACGAGCACCATAACATAGCAACTGACTGATTGGTTGATTGGTACAATGACCTGGTTTTGCACACACTGATGAGAGCTACCTGCAGCGTCTAGAACTTCGGCATCGATCTTGTCAGACAACGAGCACAGAAGGCCGTGAGCCTTCTGCACACCTTTGAGAAGCTCTGCTCTCGGCACGTTTTCATCCGAGTCCCACAGTGCCACCTCACACCTGATGGCACGGAGAAAGAAGATGACTGAAGATTAGACAATTGGTGGAAAACAGGCTTTTTCAGTCTGAGGGGGGGGGGAGAAAGGTCACAGGGTTCAAATCTACAGCTGGTCTAAACTGTGCAACCTGATCCCCAGCAACACTGACTGAGGGAGAAAGACAGCAGGAGCAGACAGACACACTGAGGGACATGTCAATAATCTGACGCTAGATTAAAGTAAACAAAACTACGTCATACTCTGCGGCCGCTGACAGGATCCTCATTCCCTCTGGAGGGATGCGCCTCGTCAGGAAAACCTTCATGAGTTCTCTGGCTGCCTGCATCCAGCTGTGAAGAGCGATCACTGCACACAACGTGTGGCGTCTGACCGCTACACGCGCCGAACACCTTCAGAGTCTGCAGCGCTCACAGCGACACAACTACAACCTAACGTATGCGCCTCCGCGCGCCAAACAGGAAGTAGTTTCATTCCAGAGCAGAGCGCGTGCGCGGGGTGAAAGTAGAGCTCACGTGTTGTAGTTCTGTTAATGGCAGATGCCATTCGCGTTTGGTATGAACGTATTAGACGCAGCTGCTGTGACCACGGAAATATTAATTAGCTAACTGGCTATTTTGATCAGAGTGTTCTACTCTGATGTGTTTACTACACAAACCTGATGAGGCGTAATGATGCTAACTGCTATACTGAAATACACAAACCATCGGTCTATCAATATAATAGGAGCTGTTGTTTACGCCTTATAAAAGGCGTAAACAAAAAACGCCTCGTGTTTTAAAAGATGATCACAACAGCAATAAACACTGGTTAATGTTTAGCGTCATTAAACATCATGGTGACTACAGTGATAACACAACGTGCTCTGACGCAAACTTAGTGGTACTTCATAAATAAACTCTTATTTCGTTTCATATGGGAAATGTACCTTTTAGAATATTTTTTTTTCGTGTCATGGTTTAGCCGTTACATACATATGACGCCTTAATAGCTACAAGTCCAAAAGATCTGGTAATTTAACATTTTACAAATTATGTGCATGTAAATAAAGGCCTGAACAGTCATCGTTACCACTAAATTATTCATTTATGCGTGGTTAAAACTAGGACCAGCTGCCTAACACTGATAAATCAACCCAACAACACCACATATAATAGAATCATATGTCAGTCACTAGTTTTTTTTTCTTTCACGGAATAATAATTTAAGGTAATGTACTTTCCCTGAAGCAATATTTTGCATGCAGTTTTTTTTGTTTTGTTTTGTTTTTTGCCTTATGCCTTATGCCTTATGCCTTTTAATGGCCACTACGGGCGAACGCGGACGTACGAGGACGTCTGCGTGCGTGTGACGTCACTGTCGTCTCCTCCGCGAAGCCTCCTCCTTTGGGGAAGCAGCTGGACTGTAAATGGTGAAGTCGTCGCTCGGCTCTCACCCGAAGCGGAATAAGGAGCCTCGACGCAGAGAAGCAGGCCCCGAGGCAGGAAGTGGTATTCGGGGTTCAGTCAGGTGGAGGTGAGGAGTTTGTCTCGTTCGTTGTTGTTGTTGTTGTTTATTGGCGTTGTCTTGGATACAGCTGCTGCACACAGTGCCGTCAGCTGTGCTGTGCAGCCTCGGCAGGAACAGGCGTCTCGCGCGGTTGTTTGTGGTCAGGGTCTCGCCACATCTGTATGATCGCTCACCTGAGCCTGGGTGCGGAGTCACTGTGCTGAAGCCTCATCCAGCGCAGGCTTGTTAACTGTGGCTGGTTGGGGTTATTCATGTGGGTGGAATCACGTCGCTTTGAACATCTGCTTGCTTATAATTCTGTCTGTTTTTTTGTTGACATACTTTATTTATGCTGTTCATTTTTGCCACACACACAATGACCTGAGACCACCACAGCCTCAGACTCCTCCCTGGATTCAAGACTCATTTATCAACATGAGTTACATCCTGTATAGAGACAAGGAAACAGCAAATTCCCTGTGTTTAAACAAGTTATTATCATCGTCCTGACCTTTCCGCCTCTATGCTTGTCCAATGTAGTGTCTGCACATCATTACAAATGCTACTCATACAAAATGTTATATTTCTATTATTACTACATAAGTATGTAGTGTATTGACAGTCAGTTTTCATTTGTGTATGTGAAGAATGTCAGTAAATTCTACATCTGATTGAGGGTCTGGTAATATTGTCGACCGCAGCATCTCACAGACACAGAGATCCTGTAAACACACTGACGTTGCACAGTAGCTTTGGGCCTAATACAAGCAGAGATACATGTGAGTCCTTGACCCAGCCGCCCATCATGTGAGTCGTTTGGTATGAATGGGTGTTCGGCCTCCGAGGGAGGGATCTCAAGCCTGCACTTAGGATTCTTTCACTCCCGTTTCAGTCCTCTCTGACCAGACGCCTCCTGTCTCCAGGCTCTTCCCTCATCTCTGGTGCAATGCCCATCCATTTCTCCGGATTTACTCAAACCCAAATACTCATGTGTCATTTCAGAAGAACAGTACCAGCCTCAGCCCCACCCACTGCACCCGTTTGGCCCGGGAACCTGCACAGCCTGTCTGAGTCAGTCGACGACTGCAAGCTGAGCGGAGCTTAAGTGCAATGGCTCTTCTGACCCTGCACAGGCTTCCGTCGCTCTCCGCTGCTCCAGTGAGTTCACTCATATCCCACACCGCGTTCATACACAAACCAGCTGGCTGCTTTGCATTTTATCCTCAGATGTGTAGTTGCTACCTTCGCTGACAGTGATTCAGAGCCAAGCGAGCTGCTTATGTTGCAGCTCTTAGCTCTGCAGTGGGGAGCGGTTGTCGGTGAATGTGTGCTTTGTGGATCTCAGCACTGTATTTGCCCGGGTGATAATGAGGCTGTTTTGTTTTGCAGTGGCTGCCTGGGATGTGATTACAGGGCAAAATAGGTTCAGCTCCCATTCATTGTCATTCATTACAGCGATAACCCAGTGATTGAATTACTGTCAGTCTTTACTGTTACTGTAGCTGTTAAATACACATAATCCATAACACAGAGTATCAGCAGCCTCTGTAACTTTATCTCTCTCATTCTGTCATTCTCACTCCTGGATGATTTAACTCCATGTCAAAGACTGTGGCTTCTGTCCTGCTGTTTGTCATTGCCAACTAAACCACAGACGACCTGACTGTGGGTCCCAGTCTCATTTTCTGCATATTTTGTCACATAATCGAATCACACTATCTAAACTTGTGCTTTCTCTCCCCCCCCTCCTTTTCAAACACCCTTCGTTCCTCTACTGGCTCCTGCCCACTTCTCCTCTTAAATTTCAGTTGTATTTTTTTTTTCTTGACTCTGTCTGGACTTGTCCGTTGCGTAACAGGTAAACTTACTGTCTATGCTAAACCCATGCTACTACTGCTACTTCTCTCTTGTTTATTTCCCCTTTCCCCTTCTTGCATTGCATTTCTTCGTATTTGCGTTTTCTTTTTTAGCATTTCAGTGCCAGTCCTTGTGTCTTTCCGTCCCTCTTTCGTGTCGTCTTTCCTCCACTTGCATATCACTCTCTGTGGCTGTCTTTCACTGCACCTTATCTGTGTTGCACCACATTCCACTCAAGAATATGACAGAACTTTTTTTTCCCCGGCCATTTGTGTTGCCACTTTCAACAGGAAAAACATCACACGCTTTGCCACTGACACCCCCAGAAAACTTGTTATAGTGTTCAAACACATTTGTCTTCATGCCGTTATGACCTCATGGGAGCATTAGAAACAGCTCGCAGTGTGTTCTCACAGTCATCAGCGTAAGCATTTGCTTACATGTTTCTTGGGGGGATGTGCATAGGTCAAATAGCTTTCATAGTTCTAAACAGCCAGCACAAGAAGAACTTTTGCAGCATGTTGGAGTCGAGAAATAAAATTAGAATGACAAAACGGTTATAAATAAATAAAAGAATGAAATTAAATGAATAACATTATAAAATAAATTTACAACAGAAACACACATTAACACAACAGAGGGTGAACATTGAAATGTTCCTTTTTATTAATGGCACATTATGTATTTTTTTAAGGATGAAACTGTCCAAAGAAGAGGGAGACTTCAGAAGAGGTGGATAAGCATCATGTCCTCATCATTTATTTACACCCCAGTTGAATGATAACCAGCTGATGAAACTAACTGATGTGTGTCACAGGGAGAGCTTCGCCCTCGTAAAGGGGGCAGTGCATCTGCTGGAAGAGGACGAGAGGGCCGGCCTACATGATGACACTTCTAACACTGCAGCTTCTCCTCTGAAGCAAGGGGGCAGCGCGTCTGATGCGCGGCGCAGACACCTCCAAGCCATGATTGAGCAGCTCAGACCCCAAGACACCATCCAGCTGGTGAGGCCTAATGTTCTCACACGCACAGGACTGGTGCTGGTATAAATACTGACCTCATTCAGTTCCTGCAGTTCCTGCAGTGATTTGACACAGTTTGTCATTGTGTCATGTGTTGGTATCTGGAGAGAAAACGTCAGATTAGTGCATTATAAAAAAGGGGGGAAGTTCTAATAACTGGAGTAAGTCACCTCTTTTGTAATAAAAACTGGCCTGTGGTATGTTCCAGGATACCATCTTTGATGTAATCATATAAGATGAGTGACACATCAACAATTATTCTGGCTGCCATGTTTTCCAATGTGATGGATTCCTCACCCAAATAATTTAAAGCTAAAGATTTCGAATTAAATGACCAATAATAACAAATAACAAATAATCAGTCCATTTTAAAAAAGAAAAAACAACCAGTCCTTCTAAAACACAATTTTTTCGTCAAATATATTGAATTTTATGCTAAAAAAGCTCCAAAAAACATATATATTCCTTTAAGGAACAACACTGACTTCCTTGTTTAGATTTTCAGAAGAAGGCCAAAGAAAATAGGGCATGCAGAATATTTTACTCTGTGCGTAATCAGCCAGGCTTATTGAGAGTGACGGGAAACTCCTGGCATGAGAATAAAATTTAACATACGGTGCACATGTATGACTAGGTCTTTACAGAGCATCCGATCTGTTTTCTTCTTCTCTGTCTCCATTCCGTCTCACACGTTCTCTGCTGCTGTCAACATGCAGGCGGTGCAGCTGGAGTCAAACAACCCCGTCAGAGTCAGATACCTGATCGTCGTCTCCACCCTCGGCAGTAAACAGGAGAGCATCCTGCTGGGCATGGATTTCCCCACCTTGGACAGGTGTCTGTAACCAACATGTTGCACTATTGTTTTCATTCTGTCAACAGTTCCTGGTTCAGCCCTGATGTTTTAAACTGTTTCTTGTCTGGTGTCCTCACCACAGTGATCAGTGCACCATTGGCTTGGTTTTGCCGGTATGGAGCGACACGCAGGTGTATCTGGATGGAGACGGGTAAGAAACATTTGCAAAGGAACAATTATAAAAAGAATGTAAAAGCAAATGCATCGGGTTAACAGGCTGCAGCACAGACGGTGGAGCTTTCTGGGACTACGGCCAGTGATAATGAGAATGACTAATGACTCTATTTATGGAGTTGATTCATTCTCCATAAATAACTGCTCCTATCCCCCTCAGACTTTTAGATAATGATTAAGCACATGTGCAGCTCATGTGTTTTTTTTTAGGAAAAGGATCATTTCCATCTTTCTTTGTCATTATGAAATGATAAGTGAGAGCATGTCTGAAAGTGGTAAGTGAATAAACTTCCAGGTTGCATGCTAGTGCCCCCCCCATCCACTTCAACTCAGTTTTAATGTAACGGTTAGTAAAGCAGTATTTTTCTGGACCAGCTATATTTTTAGGGCGTTTCTTTGCCCCTTAATCTACAGCTTTAGGTGGTAGATGCCCAGAGGAGGATGTGGAGAAAGACCCTGTCAGTCCAAGAATCAGTCAGGATGAAGCAGTGTGGCAGCTCTGCTCTCAAGCGTTATTAACTGATCTGCCATCACACCTTGATTTGATCGGCTGCCATGTTCATGTTCATCCTCGTCAGACTGGATCACACCTCCAACTGTGTTACTTCTCTCTCGCTCACAGAAAAAAATCACAAATTGACACCGAATAACTGTGTGATAATATTAATGAAATGCATAAATCTAATCTTGGAATGAGTTCACTGTCTGTCTGCGTTGCAGCAGTGCTCATAATGTCTCTTGTGTTTGACTTCCTCTTTTCTCTTTCTCCTTTCTCTGACTTAATTATGGCAGCTCATGTTTATGATGGTGCATCTTTTTCCACAGTGGTTTTAGCGTGACCTCAGCGGAGGAGGCCAGGATTTTTAAACCTGTGTCCCTGCAGACCATGTGGTGAGTAGAATGCTGACAACCAGTCATTAACACTAATCATCAACCACATCACGTCCAAAAATACCACCACACCATTTTTTCCCTGCTATCCTCAACTTCACATAGTGACACTCTTCTTCTTCTCTTCCCCTCACTGATGTAAGGTCAGTGCTGCAGGTGCTGCATGGATGCTGCGAGCGAGCAGTCAAGGCAGCGGTGATCCCAGGCTGTGGCCTGGAGTGGGCCCAGCACTACCACAAGCACATCGAGTCAGATCGCTTCTGCCTTAATGAGTGGGAGGCCATGAACGACCTGGAGTCGGTCCGCAGGGATGTTGATGGACAAAGGTAAATATCTGGTCTGTTTAAATATCAGTCCAGTATATACAGTATCGGGTAACATCAAGTGGAAATTCTACATTGCATTCCACTGAGCGCTGCGATACATGTTGAAATAAAAGCAAAGGTATTCTCTTCTTGTCACTCATGCACGTCTCCTCAACATACTTGTTTCTTCTTGCCTTGTTTTGTGAAGCTCGGCAGACAGACTCACCAACGAGGCGCTGATCAAAAAGCATCTGAGAGACATCATGAGGACCGAGGACCTGGACAACCTCACGTCGAAAATGGTGGGTGAGACGAGGAAGTCATCTTGAGGGAAGACAACGAACGCCAGAGTTCCGAGGGCTACCTGGAAATAAGAGATCAAATATGAATAACAAGAGACTGCAGTGAAGTGTGTATGATACAGTGTTTCCTTTGCTCTGCTGTAGGTGAGCACGCTCCTAAAGGAGAAGATAGGCTTTGATATGAAACCTTACAAGGAATACATTGACAACGAGATCCTGGTCACCATGGCTCAGATGGACAAGCCTTCTAAGATATTTGACTATCTTTATCTGGTGAGTGATTTGCACAGATTCAAAGGTACTAACACGTTTTGTGGCACCGCCATGATTAGAACGTTTTTGTTTATGCATTGGTGAGTGAAGTTGTGGAAGCGAGCTTTCACCAGGGTGTTGAGTGTGACTGTGACTTCCCCTCTGTGGGTGACGTGTTGACAGCGATAGATTCTTTTCCACCTCTGAGTCTTCAGATGACGCTCTACCTTATCTGGTTTCAGGGCTCTGAGTGGAACGCAGCGAACTTTGAGGAGCTGCAGAAAAACAAGTCAGTGGTGTCACCTGTAACGTTCCCCCATAGCTCCATGTGATCCCTGTTCTCTCTAGTTTCCATTGTTTCATCACATGGGTTACACGCAGTTGTGTTTTCCTGAGTCACAGCAGTATTCCTGTCTTTGTTTTTCCTCAGTGTTGGCTACATTCTGAATGTGACAAGGGAGATCGACAACTTTTTCCCAGAGTCCTTCACTTACATGAACATCAGAGTGTACGATGTGGAAGCCACCGACCTCCTCTCCCACTGGACAGACACATACAACTTCATCAACACCGCAAGGTATCTCCTGAAACCACACACACATGAGAAGACAGTTACAATCCAAACCTGTGTAAAGACATCGCCCATTGCAGATTATTGCTGTAGATAAACACGCTGCATCACATTTAGACATGTTAAATGATAATAATGTTAAAATTAAACGTGTTAGGGGGTTGGGTGCTTTGAAATACCTTGTTCATTGGAATATGTTTCATATGAAGCTAGAATCTGCCTCGATTTGCCCATTCCAGCAGGGTTTTCAGTCACTTCTCACTGTAATCACTCCAGTGTTTGTCCAGCAGAGTCTCTCAACACCTTGATCTCTGTATTGCAGACAGAGGGGACAGGCCGTGTTGGTGCACTGTAAGATGGGCGTCTCTCGCTCTGCATCCACGGTGATTGCTTATGCCATGAAGCAGCAGAGCTGGTCGCTGGATGATACGCTGGCCTATGTCAGGGATCGACGGTCCATCATTAAGCCCAATGAAGGCTTCATGAGGCAACTCCAGACATACAGCGGCATCCTCAATGCAAGGTCAGGCCAAAGAATGGAAAATCAAGTTTTCCTGGGGTTGTGGCTTTTTCTCTTGTCAGTTCACTGACTGATTGGTCTCTGATTGATTGTACTGGCTGTTTGTTCATCTCTCCAGCCAACAGCGTCACAGCACACTCTGGAGGAGAAAGTCAAGAGACCAAAGACAGAAGACAATACAGAAAGGGGAGGCAGGGGAGGAAGGAAAGCCGGAAGATGAGGATGAAGATGAAGATGAAGATGAAGATGAGGATGAGGATGAAGATGAGGAAGAGGAAGATGAGGAGGAAGAGCAAAAGGAGGGACGTTGTGATGAGGAGGTGTTTGAGGGACCCCTTCCCACATCTGACACCAGTCCACCAGAACCAAGGCAGATGGACCTGCTGGCTGTTGGTCCCATAGTAACTGTAGATGATGCAGACACGGTGCGCAGGCTTCCTGACACACTGAATCCACATGTTTTCATGTCACTTTTAAACTTAACTCGTGCTTTTTCTCTCTGCCACATCTGCAGCTCACTCCAAGCGTTAATCGCAGCTGCAGGATGAACCTCTTCTCCCTCATGCAGTCCATCAGTGAACTGGATGATGAAGATATGAACAGGCATGAACAGGTAAACTCACAGTCTGCCTTTCACACCCTTTGCTCCAGTTTTAATCCTTATTGCTTTAAAGACCAAAACAATTATTAGATTAATAACTGCTGATTAATTCTCTACCACCGCTGTATTTGTAACCCTCCGCTCCTTGATTTGTGCTTTTTCAAAGCTCCCTGGCAGTCCGAGGCGCTCTCCAGGACAGCGGAGGAGAAGCCACGGACGACGAGGTCTGACGCACCAGAATGCATGTGTGGATGTTTCCCCTGAACCGCGCAGCCTGCCCGACGGCGGTCAGAGTTAAACCCTCGAGTGTTTTGAGCAGAGCAGAGAGGAAGAGGCAAAGCAACGGCAGCAGAGAGGAGGAAAAGCATAGTGGAGAAAAAGTCTTCAATAGGAAGCCTGAAGAAAAAAATGTATCTCACCAAGATTTCAGTTTTTTGGTTTCAGGGCCACTTTCATTAGATTTCTCTCTTTGTAGAAGTGGTGGCTTACTGTTGATAAATGATCTAACTGCAGTATCGCTATACCAGTAAATCGCAGTTAAGCCCACTGACACATTATTATCACTATGTTTTTTTAATCTCCTACATATCTTATTAATACAGATGTCTCCTTCCATGTAGCATCCTCTTTCTCAAGCTCCTTTGTCACCTCTTCCCTTCTCAAGCTTTTATCTCTCCAGAGAGGATATCTATGCAATTGCGGTTCTCTATAAATGAGGTGTTATGCTGTCAGTCCAAGGTAAATTGTTTTAAATATTGATCAAATTCTCTCTTATCATAAGTTTATTCCAAATGTGCATTGGTGAGAGGATTTTACTGTGTCAAAGCTGTGCATTATGGACCAAGTTGGGGCAAGTCTGAAGGCACAAGCTTGTTTGCCAAACTTATGTATTCCAGTGTGCCAATGAATATGCAGTGTATTTAACTGAGAATATTTATCATGTCAGTATAGTCGTCACCCATTTTTTTATTCAACTGAAACACCAGGACTTTGAGTGCCTTCAATCTGAGAATGAAATATGACTCTGTGACTGTGGTGTTTTTAATGTTTTTTTTATGATGAGGTGGTATCTTGTTCTATTCCTCGCTTGGTTTAATTGCAACATATATATGTGGTCTCCCAAGGTTTAGCATGTATGCATAAAGCATATACAAATACCCTATCTATATATCAACACAGAATTGCTGAAAAACTGGGTGCATGGTGTTTTTTATAGCAGCCTGTGAGAGCAAATCATTCATGTATTTAAATGGACATTCAATGGATAAATTATTTGATATTGTTTTCAGATTTATGATCACTAGATGCTGAAGGGTAATATTTTTTATATTTTATCCTGGTATTACTGTTTATCTGGAGAACCCAAGCTATATCTTAGATTGCATTTAGCATGTATGCTCAGTTAGAGAAACCATGCACTTTATAATCCCACAACACACACTGTTCCCACTGCTGAGCCAACACCATGCTGTACTATGTATAAAATGATCCTTTTGTTATTATTTTAAGTCCACTGCTCTGATTGTTGCTTCAATATCTCTGCTGTCTGCGCCTCACTCTATGAGTGGATAATAAATAATTATCCTCAAACCAGCAGCTTTGTGTCTAAATAACCACAGGAGAAAGACTTAGGTTCATAAACTTTTCATCAACAAGAGACAAAGCACAAGGACATACTACCGTAGTCATAATTCACAACACAGCTGACAGAGTAAGGTTTACGTGAGTGCTTAAACAACAGGTGTGACAGAAAACAATTTAAACTAAGTCCCAATGTATTTCCTTCTGGGTTCACTAAGCGTTATTCCTCCTTCTTTCATTGCTGCCCTGAAAGACTGAACCTTTGAGAGACAAAAAACAGAAAGAAAAACATGAAGGAGGTAATAGAAAAAAAGAAAAAAAAAATCACCAACAGTGTACTCACAGCATCCGAGCGGTACGTCCACGGAATGGCCCTGTACACCATCCTTGTGATGCCAGCCTGTTGACATCTATGTGCCAGCACCTCACCTACGGCTTGACAGGCAGCCACACACCTTGTGGAACTCAGCTCCTTCTTCAGTGCCCACTCTGTGGTTGAACAGGTCAGCACAGGGACTGGAGATCTGCTGGAGAACACTTGAGCTGTCACATGGTGTTGGGTGCGAGAAAACACCAGCCTGACATAGGAGAAACAAAAAAAAAGAAAGCAAACTGTGGTTATTTTCCCCAATATTTATACATAGCTCTGTGGTAAATATAAGTCATTACACACAAATTCATCAATCAGTCAAAACAATGTTAAAGGTCAAAACTGTTCTGTAGTTGTGGCTTTTTTCTCAGGTTAAGTTAGAAATTATAATTTGCTTGGAGTTAATTAAGGCAGGAAATTATTAGATAAATGAATAACATCGCACTGCAATTCCAAAACCAGTTTCTAGTCACTAGTAAATACCACATACACACACTATGACGAGATACACACAACTTCCATGACCAATGATCTATGAATGGTGCGCTAAATAAGATGAGGGGTCAGTGCCACGCCGCATTCCGCCATGTTTTCCACAGACCTGTGGTAGAACTCCCGGTGGGGCCAAGTCGTCTTCCAACCCCGGTCCTTCACAGCCAGAGCCATCTGCTCCAGGTTCCGGGGGTTCCTGTTTACAAAGGCTGGGTTCACGGCTTCATTTACATCAGCGATGGGCTCCGGTTGACAGGCTGCTTGACTCAGACACCGAGCTGAGAGACAGTTCACATACAGACACACTTAACAGCGAATTACATCTACGCAAAGTAACACGACAATGGAGTGCAAACCACGGTCATATGGCGGAAATAATTTTTAACGACTGTGATGGAGATAACGAAGTACCTGTCTGGTTCTTCGGAACACGACACCGATGTATTTGACTTAGCAGCAGCCGGACGCTGCGATTTAGTTTCCCCAGAGCCATCAACTCCTCACCTCATTAATTGAAACACAGGCTCGAGCTGTTCACTGCTGTCTGCCCTGAGATTTGTTACAAACTCATGGGGCACATACCCACCGCCATCTTTGACATTCAGATAACATCCGGTTCACTCGGTGCAACAGTAATAGCATCACGGGATGAAACAAGCAACATCAACCCATTACAATTTAAGTTCCGCCTACACGACCCAATAATTATTGCTTTTTTTGTTTTTTTGGTAAGCGACTTGATTAAAAAAAATTAAGATTCTTAGTGTCTTATGTTACTTTGTAAAGAAGCTTTGTACAGAAGCTGCTTTTACTGTATTACAGGACTGTAAAATCATGTTATATATTTTTCAGATAATTTCTGCAGATCAGTATTTTAACATAGTCTCAAAACATCATAAAGTGTATATCACAATCCTTTATTGTTGTTGCTGAAATTAGCCTTAATTACTGTACTGTAGTTTCTATTTCACACTCATAGTACATTGTGTTGAAAATATTTATGAACGCTCATGTAAAATTGGGGGGAAAAGGGGTTTACACAAGATGTTCTATTTTTTTGTTCTATCGCTTTTTCTATGCACTTTAAAGCAAGGGTAATTAAACTATAATTAAACACTCAAAATAAATAAAACTACCTTGATTACTTCCTTTTACTTTCCTGTCATCATTGGGAACTTTAAAAACCAGTCAAGATGACTTAATAATAGTAATAATGTGACAACATAACAGGTGAGGTTGTCTGTACAGTAAAGAGTTTTCACAATGAGATTAAGCAAGAAAAACATTTTTAATTTCAGTTCAGATCTTACAGTGCAAACCTGCAGAAACAAAGAAATGTCAAGATAATATTATTATAACTGTAACAACAGGAATGAATATAATTTATCCATATGTTTTAATGAATAAACAAAGTCAGGTAAGGCACCTGGAAAAAAACACTTTACCAATAAATACCTGATGTGTGTTGTGCTTGGAAGACATGACAATGAAGAGAAAGTACCCTTGGCTCATGAACATCTGTAAGGTAATTCCCTGCTGGCATTTTACATATTATTCAGGATTGGATTATTAAAGCACAGTGCATCAATCCAATAGGCACAAATTCCCTTAAACTGCAGAACAGATTCATTGATTCACCTGCTTTCCTTTTTAATAATTAATGAAAACAATATGTTTGTACAATGAAAAGTAAATGATTATTATTTCTAGAGCTACTGAAAGACTAATTTGAAAGCATTACATAATAAAAATAGCAAGGAGATACAAAAGTATGCTTATCATTTCATATGATGTCATTACAGTTCATCATTACACAGCTCATTTTCATTCTTATGCAAAAAATGTCAAAACAGATCATTTGCAAGATAATTAAACAATTTTACAGACCACAGGCAACAGAATACCACTGAAAGACAGGGTCAATCACAGGTTACAGGCCAGTTAATGTAACCGCCTGGAAATGCAAAGTAATAATTTTGCAGCTCATAAAGCAGCTGATGCATTGATCAGTGAAGAGAAAGAGAAAGGGCTCAGCTTGTAGCCTGACCCACTGTAGAACTTGTTCTGAAACTCCACCCTGCAAGAGACAGAAGTGGAGTTAACAAAAACACAAACACTACAATACCGAACCAAGTTTTGTGAAACAGCACCCTGTGCTTCAAGGCTACTGAACGCCTTGAACTGAAGCCTGAGCATTTCACTTTTCATTTCAAAGTTAATTTTTAATACAGCTGCAAACTGAACAGAGCAATTTCCCTATTATCATCTTCCTCTTATCCTTACCAGTGCAGACGGAGTGCATGGAGGAAAGCTGAGAGTCCCTCCATTATCAGTAGAATGGAAACAGTCAACACAGCAAAGAAGGCAAAAATCACAAAGAGGACCACAGATCCTACATAGCCCTGCCACTTCAGGGCAATACGCATCACCATCACCCACAACACCTCTGACAGCTCTGTAGAGACATAATGAACAAACCTTTCATGTATATAAGTACAAGAACAAGTTACACATCCTGTGAGATCAGGATAAATATTGTGTTTGTGTGTGTCGTTGTGTGAGCCACTAACGTGCATGAGCCAAACTGAGAGCCCAGAGTCGGAGATAAGAGGCAGTGTTGGAGATACATCCTAAGCAATACTCAATGGTGTGGATGCCCTGATGCAAGAACACGTCTGCAACATCAAACTAATACAAACAAGAGAGTAAAAGCAGTTAGACAAGTAACAACTATGACTAGATGTAATCTGTTTGGTAACTTTAGTTAAGTTACCTCCTCTTCAGTAGCCCCACCATCATCCATCTCCCCCTGATGAGTGTTGATGGAGCCGTCATCAGTCACAAGTGGACGTCTGTCTTCATCCTGATGTTGTGCAGAGTCAAAAATGTATTAGAAAATTCAACTCATTGATGTTTACAATTGTTAATATTCAGTCATACACATACCTGGTGCCGTCTTCTCTTGAATGTGATGAATTCATACAATGGCTTTCCTAATAGAAGGACCACAGCTGAACACAGAGCCACCACCACCAGGATCTTCTGCACCACAGTCTACACAGAACGAGCGAAAAGATCAGCTGCTCACTTTATCTTTGTTACAGGACAACAATAACTTATGTTCCATGTGCTACTAATAGTACAAACACAATATAATTGTTGCAAACTATTTTCCATGTTGTTCTTCCAAGTGTATTCACTGGTTTCAGTTCATATTGCAGACACTTAAAACTAAACACAAGCTTGGAATTCTTCACAATAATCCTTTTGTCTCAAAATTAAACAGCTTCTGCTATATCATCAAGATGATTTATTTCATTTGGTGTGTGAACAAAAATTAAAAAAATAATAAATCTGGATTTTTTTGGAAGCTTAAAAAAATCACTAATCAATATGAATGCTGTGGCATGCTTTAAAGACATTGTTAATAATGTTAATATAAGCAAATAATAAAGCAAAAGATAAAACTCCCATGTTTCTTTAAGGGAAACGACCAAACCACACACACACACCTGTCCCCCATAGAGTGGTGGGTTGTCAGGGTTTTCTGCGAAGAGGAACATGTCTATGAAGTGGATAAGTATACTGGGAGCAACTTTGGACTGGGCAGGTGTGTAGGCAATCCACTTGAACACCACCATGAACACAAGGTAACCAAATAGACAGACCATGAATAACAGCTCTGGGATGAGCACTAAGAAGACACTGCTTATTTGGCGAAAGTGCCTGGAAGACAAAGAAAAACAAGAAGTACAGACCAAAAATAGGATGAATAAAAGGTATATTTTTCAAATTTAGATATAAATATAAAAGGTAAAAGTATATAAAAAGGTAAGAATGTACCGATTATTATTTTATTTACAGGAGTAAATATGAAATTTTATATATACACACACACATATATATATATACAAACAATATGATACCTACATGTAATTGAAGAGTGACAGACAGACTCCAAATGTCATGTGGATGATTCCAATTATGACAGACATCTTCATCTTGTACGGATTTAGGAAAGTCAGTTTGTTGTTGGCCAGGCCCCAAACCTGATGACAAAATAGACAAGAGACAATCATGTAAACAAAGGTGCAAACAGATGACAGGAATAAAGCTACTCAAGGTGTGAAAGAAAAGCTGAACAGTTAAATGGGCAAACCGGGTCAATGCCAAATGGATAAGGGCTGGTGAAAACGCCAGACACGACAGGATCCATGGCCAAATACTCATTCCCTGCCAGGACTGATGCACTGAAAGAGATAACGCAAAGATAATATAGACAGGAAACTGAGCTGAAAACGCTATGGATCATTTAAAGGCTTGCATGTATGAAATGTCCTCACTTCCATATTTTGTTGTCAAACATCGGGCCAACGTGCCATGCTGAACTGAAAGTGTTCAGGCCTCTGCTGAAACACTCATTATAAATGGCCCCAGTGTAGACAGAGAACAGTCCCATCAGCAGAATCAGATACCTTCCTCCAAACATCATCGTCCATATCTAAAAAACATAAAGGGTTTTTCATTTTAGTGTTTACTGTGCAAGGTAGAAAGACACCGTTTTGCAGATCTCCTGGCTGTATTTTTTTTCAGTTCTACAAATAAATCTCTATTTACAAAATGTATCACATCTGATGTTGAAAATGTGAAAAGAATATGTTGTGTGATCTGGACAGGATGCATGTGATAATTCAGGCAACAATCACAATAATTGAAGTAATACTTAAATGTGAAGAAGACAGTGGCATTAATTTTATGACAAATGTTTTTGTTCCAACTTCCTGGTTTTATCCTCTGTGGGTTTAAAATTCAAAGAAGCATCACCTTCAGTATGTGTTTTGAATGCGAGCACACTGTGAGCAGGTATTGCCTCAAATACCTCATTGTTGTTATTCTTGAGTTTAGGGTCCTTCTCCTCAAGAACCATCCAGAGAGCAGCAAGAGTCATAAGTAAACCATGACCCACATCCCCAAACATCACAGCAAACAGGAAAGGGAATGTAATTATCGTGTACACCGCTGTAGAGGTATTGAGAGGTCAGACTTGATTAAATTCCGGTAAACAGGATTCAGACAAAACTTCTGCACAGGGTATGGGTGAACAATGAAACTATGATATTCTCATTAACGCTTTCATGAGTTCACCACATCTCACTGCTTCCTGTTAAGTGTCAGCTGGTTTCAGCTTTTTCTGTTCTGCACATCTGTTCAGCTGGATATTACACAGATTTAATCTGGTTCACACACCACCAGGTACTGTCTGTTAAGTGTCAGGATGTAGTGTTCTTAAACTGTGCACAGTCTCTAACTGGGTAACAAACAATTCTCAACTGGTCTTGCAAATTCATTTCGAAAAAAACAAAACAAAATGCGGAATCTCCTAAAACTCGGCTGTGTGACCACTGATAAAGTAGTAGAAACATTACCTGGATTGACTTCACGGTAGCTGGCCACTCCATATGCATCAACAATGTTCTGGAAACCAGCTGTAAAAGAGTTGAGGGGAAATAAGGTAGGCGGAGGGGTGGAGGAGGGTAGGCGGTTGTAGAAAGAGTCAACGCCACTTCCACTCTTCCTCTGAGGATAGAGAAAAAAAACTGATGTAAAAATGTACGCAGTGAAAATTTTATTGGTCTACTCATTGATGCAATTCTCCTTATCTACAAGTTATCTTACCCCTCCCTCTCTCAGAGCACTCTGCAATTCGGGCAGCTTTGTAACAGGACACCAGGCCTCTGCGATCAGGCATTTGTCCGTGACAGAGGGGCTGCAGAGATTCAGCACCGTCTGGACGGCCTTGCACTTCTGAACCCTCACCTTCCACTGGGGCAGCACAGCCACTGCCTTCATAAGCAGCTGCTGCAAGAAGGCCTCGGTCTGTGACAACACCTGAAGTAAAGACAGGTAAAAGATGGAGAAATGTATGAAAACCACATTACTGCTACTTGTTTTCAAGAATTAATATTACTAATGTTGTTAAAGGCTGGTGTGGGAACAAAAAGCCTACTGTTCTAACAAGAAGCAGACTTACTGATTTGATATCTTCAATTCTGCCCTGCAGTCCCTGGAGTATCTCCTCTCTCTCAGCGGTGCTCTCAGGGTAAGCAAACGTCTGTGTGCGGAAACTACAATGTAGAAAAAATTATAAGACATTCACAGCTTCAACAGACACTGCTATCTGATTAGTATACAAATGTACCCACCAATCACATATCTTCTTGACCTTTTGTCCAATCTGATCTCCCCAGTAGGATATGAGAAACACTGTCCATTGTACCATTTCCCCCTACAAAAGAAGACAGCTTTAATACTACACCCATAAGAAAACACTCAAAAAAAATTGAATCAGAGGCCATTTTATAGCACAAATAACTTTTTCTGTTTCGTATTTCTCACCGTGTCTGGATGTTCCAGTCGATCCTCCATTTCTCTGAAGTCCACAATAATGTATCCGCGGCATGCCCGCCATAGCAATCGTTCAAATGAGGGGACCTTCCAAGGATGAACCACTCCAGCCACAAAACTAAACAGATGCAGAGAAAATGTGTCAAACAGACAGAAAAGCTCATGAGGATGTAATTTTGTTTTTAAAAATTTGGAAATGGGATCTACCTGAGGTGGACATCTTGGCGGTTATCAAACAAGCCTTGACTTTCCAGTATAGGTGGTGGTGCCTTCGTGAAGAAGCCAAAAGTAGTATTATTTTCAGTTAGTTTGCTTGTTAACAGTGTAATAACGAGGCAAACACTACATAGACAATTTAGTCCCTAACCACCTGTGAGGCTGTAAGAGAATGTGTTCTGGTCAGGACTCCTCTGTACTGACAGAGCTGGGTCAGCTGTGCCCGAAGGCTGTCTCGATTCCTGGACACCTAGATACACACACAGAAAATCAAAATAAAAAAGTAGTGTACTAAAATGACAACGGCTAAGGTGTACAACAGAGAGTATTCTTTGATTTAAGTCTCCCTGTTTTAAGCACTCACCTCTTTAAGCTCCCTGGCCAGTCGCTCGCTCTCCTCCTCTATGGTGATAAGTTCACGGGGCTGAGGGGCCAAGGGCGATGGACATGGAGGAGAGAGGGGATACTGCAGTGGTGGAGAGAGGGAGCGCTTGATCTCCTGCTCCAGGAAGGCTGAAGAGCAGAGAGAGTATTTTACAGACAGATGGAGAATACAAACAAAGCTAAGGAAGAATTAGTCATAATCTCTTACTAAAGGTTTTCTCAAGTTCTTCACATCGTCTGACTTCGCCGACAAACTTCCTCTGAAAGGCGTTCACATTTGGATTCAACTGAAATCATAATAAAAAAACAGAGTTACAAGTTACTCATCTTCACCTGTTCACAATGACAGATGGAAAATATTTGCTACGTATCTGTGACTTAAAACAGCCATCAGGTCACCATCACACCCATGGTCAGATTCAAAAATGCAACAAACTACAATGTCACTTGATTAAGTATCTACAGATACTAAACACAATATGATAATATTCAGTTATAGGTGAACAAGCTTGATTCCCCCTGTTGCGTTTGGACTCAGGAGCTGAGAGAGTGACTCACATCTCTGAACTCAACCAGACCCAGCTCTCCAAGCTCGCTGACACAATTGTAGGCTGAGCCAGACTGAAGGAAGAGCTGCACCAGGCAGACCTCCTCGCTGCGAAACATGGAGCCCATTGCTGCCTGCACAACAATAAGGAAACAATTTCAAATGTAAAAATTTCCTCCACAAAACTAATAATGTAGCCAAGTACTGCAGAGATATGATTGAAAAGTAGACAGAGGATGTATACAGTTTAAAAAATGAAGTTCACAGAGGGAATCTATATTCAGTTTGGACAATGAAAGCCTATCAGGAACAATGTAGACGCTTATGACAAGAAAAGGGAAGCTTCTATTGGGCTGTAATGATCACACGGGATTTCCATTCTTGCACAGAAAGGTTTCTGGCATGTGACAAAGTCACAGTTTGTCAGCTGTGAAAAAAAAACAGAACTCTGGGGAGCTCTGTAATACCTCCTTCCACCATGAAGGGGGAAATGGTAGAAACAGTTAAAGAGAAAAAACAAATAAAGTTCGATATATTTTGTTGTCGTTTTTGATGGTGTTGAGCATATGAAGAAGAAGAGAAGAAATTTAACTTTAATGACATAAGTGGGACACAATACCACTGCAGCATCAAAGACCACACCCTCCAATAAAGCAATGCAAAGAGTGAATAACTGTGTGAGTTTAATCACAAACTGAATTATAATCATATTATCAAGGTGTAGACATGTCCCGGGGCTGTTGTGTTAATTAAACAGAAGAGGGAACTTGTCACTGTAACACCAAAACTAATCCCTCTGGGTTGAATATTAAATAAAATCACACTTAAAAAAATAAAGTGTGACACTTTCTTGAATGGACGGTGGCCTCTGCAATGTGTGTTTCACTCCCATAATGTCTGTCTCTGTCGACATGGTACTTCATCTTACACGACAGGAGCTAACTTTAGATTTCGGTGGTGTAAACACCAGCAGTTCAAATGGGGAAAATGTGACATTAAATGAAAAGCAGCTGCTGATCAATTACGGCTGGGAAAATCCCCTAACGAGTTTCATTTGTGTGGTGGGGGAGAAAAAGCTCAAATATTATGGCTAAAAAGGGAAATATCTGACCTGTCTGTGTCCTCCGTTGCGCTGGACTCACCCGGTGCCGTGTCTCAGTCCGTCCGGTTCCGAACCGACAGTCTGACCGGTGACCGGCACAGACCAGATGTGTTTATGACAAGTTCTCCTGACACCAACTTCCCGTTTGAGCAAGTCACGTTGCTGCAGCGTCACATGACAGCTGGCGCTCATTACTCCCTTTTTTTTATTTGGACAACTTTATTAGCACCCCGCACACGTTACAGTACCAGAAAAACAAGGCACATGCGGAAATAAAGAAAAATAATGCATTACAAATGAACTCCAACAAAATAAAAGTGTATCTGGTGAAAATATTCAAAACGGATATTGAAAATAAAAATATAATGTAATATATTTTCAATTAAAATGGACGTAACTGTATTGACTGATAGATCACCATCAATCGTGCATCGATGTGTATGTAAAAAGTATTGTTTTCTGTTTCAGACTACAACTAGTGATTATATGGAAAAAGGAGGCTAGAATAGAATGACCCACAGTCTAAACTGCCATCTTTATTAGGTGCACGCCATTACTTTACCACTGAAATACATTTCAAGCATTGCATGACCATGGCATTACCAAAGATCTAATTTAAATACAAAGCTCCTTCAGGGATGAAGCATGATTCAGTTGTGAAAAATACTTGTCTTAGATTTTCCACTATAAAACTCAATTGAATTGTGAAGCCTTCATGAGACAGCAGCTATTTTCTCCTCCACTGGATAATGCATTTGATGAGTCTCAGAGTATGTATACTATTTTACTTTTCCACATTGTCTTCTTTCCATGGGAATCAAAGAGTGTTTTATAATCTAGTGTTTTGTTGCAAAACCATATTCTCTCACATTGCACTTAAATTCTTATTATGAAGGTGACCATTAACATTTCTCCTTACAGACTGATAAAAACTTTCAGTTGTCTACGTCTCTACATTATTGTCCTGCATAACTTAATCACCAGATAAGTACACAATAAAAGGCTTATTTTTGAGTGGACAGAACACACACCAACACAAGGTCATAAATGAAGGCAAAGAGAATTTTTTATTTCTTTCAGAGACCCTAATGGTGCCTCCTAATCTGACATAGACATGGCAATACAAAAGATCTTTTATTTCACTGTAAAAGGGCAGCAGTACAACGGGTGGCCAGTAACAACGAATATACATTTGGAAAAAAGACAAGTGTATAAATGGAAGAAATGAAACAGGAATTGAAAATGAGGGGAAGTTTAACAAGACTAAATTTGTCAAAGGAAAACATATCTCATAGTTGTTCATCTTCTGCTTTGCTGTACTGTTTCGTCACTACAGATAACTTTAATCTTACTCTAAAGACACTGTAATGAAGCTGTTCTACCTTAAAGCAAAGCAAGTTGTTGTCACACCACATTCAGTTCCCAACACTGTATTACAACAATGGAGTTGTATCACAAGCAATTTTAGACCCCGTCCCCCCACACACAAAAGAAAATACTACAGTAAAATCAAAACTGCTGCCAGTTTGGAGAGGAACATTACAATGGCTTCGGCATCTCATTTATCACATTTAATTTTTATGCCAACAAGCATGTTGTTATCCCAGCTACAAGCTTGTGCTTTAGTGAGCAGTTCATGGAAATTATTTTCCTGAACTTGACAACTAACACACTAGAGAAGCAAAGATAGCACTGAATTTGTTTTTCTTCTTTCCTAAAAATTACAGATCTATACTAAGTCTGTGTCCAGGATAGTGACTGCTCGGGAAGACACCTTTCTCTTCTCCTCTTACACTTGCTCCCGTCCCGAATCTGTTTCTCTACAAACTATAAAATTTGAGACTTCTGTCCATTCCTGCAGAGGTCAGGAACTGAGCGTTCTCTCCAAAGGCCACTCCAGTCACCAATCCTGTATGGTCTACAAAGGAAAAAGTAAAGTCAGACAATTGTTGCTACCTCCTAGCAGCAAATAATGCACGTGCATGCTGGACGCCTGCAACTGCAGTATTCTTCCTCACTTGTGAAGTTCAGGACTTCAGACCACTGCTTGCAGATGTAGACACGGATGTCAGACCCTCCTACAGCCAGGTACGTACCACTCTGATCAAACACAAGGGACTTCACCTGGAACAGAAATAAACCATTACACGCTCAGTGATGTGACTCAATCCTCACATATGGTGAATACAAGTTAACTTTGTCTGAAGCTCAAATTTTCCAATTTGCATTTAGCTTCCTATCAGACTTTGTTGTCATATAACATTAAATATTTATTTCTTGCTGACTTACCTAACTGCCAACCAGTATATTTACATTTTACTATGATACACATTTTGTTTATATTTTTAATACATAAACACAGAAATTTAAAATGTCAAGCTGGGGTTTAATAGGCAGTTGCATTCTGAACGTAATCGTCTGGTTTACTCATCCCTTCTTACCTCGTAGTTGTTGTCAAGAGTGATGGTCTTGAAGTTCTTGAGTTTTCTCAGATCCCACAGTTTCAGAGAGCTATCCTGGGCCCCTGGAGGGCAGCAGCAGACAAGGTATAGGCTTGCTTAAATGTCAAATGTCACTCCAAATAACAGGCATATTGAAATGTCCCATTCCTTTTTTCTTTGTTAGTAGGATTTTAAATGAAAGATCCTAAAATATTAGTTCACATAAAAATTGTCTTCAAAGTTGTTACCTGTGGCTAGATAGTATCCGTTCTCAGAGAAAGCAATGGAGGTCACAGGACCAGAGTGTCCAGGGAAGTTGGCCACATTGGTGCGCTCCTTCAGATCCCAAATTTTGATCTGAGAGTCAGCCGTACCAGTACCAAAAATGAGACCATCAGGGTGAAACTGAGCACAGGTGAGAGCTGCAAGGGGCAGGCAGAATCATTACCACATGTAGGAGGATTAATGTAGACTGTAAAACAGACTAGTTAGTATAGAGGCACTTACCACAGCCAGCACTTTCATCTGTGACTTTCGTGAGGACTCTACCAGTCTGAATATCAGAGAAGGCCCAGTACTACAGGATGAAAATAAGTAGTGAAGTTAGCATGATAAAACGCTGTAATTATCTGCTCTCATTTTCCTTACACTGCAAATGTACCTGATCCTCAGATGAGCTGAGCAGGTAGTCCCCAGTAGCATGAAGGGAGAGTCCAGTCACACCTGCCTCGTGGGCCCGAACCACCTGGACACAGTTGCCTCCGGTGACTGACCACACCCGAATTGTGGTGTCTGGAGATGCAGAGAAGACCACCGACTACAGGGCAGAAGACAGTGAGGGAGCAAGGGAAGGGAAAAAAGTAACAACAGTTAGAAATAAAATATCCACATTAGCATGCATTCAAATCTATTTTTTTATAACAGTTAAATAAAGAGCCAGTGTTTTTTTTACCTGAGAGGGATGGTAAATGACTGAGGTGACTTTCTTTGTGTGGCCCTTCAGTGTTGCCACAATCTGCTCTTCATTCTTGTCAAAAACGACCACGTTCTTATCAGCTCCACCTAGTGGAACAGTAAGGTCAAACTCAAACAGCAGACGCACCAAGTGATATCTATAGAAAGAAGCTGACAAATCACATAGGATTAAAAAAAACAAACAGCTTTGTTGAACATACCAGTGAGCACTTTGTTGGTGTCCGAGGGACACAGATCCAGAGACAGAATGCCGGGAACACTGGCGCTATGAAGACCCTAAAGGCAACAGAAAAGAGCATGTTGACAATATGTAGGTTCAATGAGTTCAAGAAATTGTTGCCGTCTCCGAATCACCAATTTATGATCAATGAACAGACATACTGTATGTACTTACAGCATGGGAGGCTACTTGGCGGTACTTGCTGAGGTCCTCAGCTCTAACCAGCTCCTCTGGCACAGTCTTTCCCCTCTGGAGAAATGAAACAGAACCACGATGTTTACTTAACACTCAGATATAAAAGCAAAAATGTTAAGTAAATCAAATAACACTGTAATACCTTCTTTCTCTCTGTGGTGAGGATAGTAGCTTTGTCTTGGAGCTGCAAACAACAAAAACATACTGAAACACATCTTAGGGCAACCCAGATATTTAAAATATCATATTATAGTGAAAGAAAAAGTCTTACCTTTTGGATGATCTCTGCAGTCATTCCCACCTGTTCACTCATATCCATAGGCTCGCCACCAGCACCCTGTAAGGAAGAAAACAAACACCACTATAAGCAATACTGCCAAAATATTACGACGAACATTTCTAATCAGGATCCTATGAACTAAAATTAAAAATCTGTCACTTACTGCTACAGCTGCCTGAGAGGCAGGAACAGCCTGAGGAGCAACCAATCCAGCTTGAGGTTTGAGTGTAGCAAGAGCTATAAGAAGGAAATAGACCCGTGAAAAAATTATGCTCTCAAAATAATATCTGAGCGCTCATGTTGGTGTGGAGATCTAGTAATCATCTAATGAAGGCAGCTCTTTCTTATGTACAGCTGGAATTATGCCCGACAAGGCAGGACACAAAAATTGCTCTTAACTCACCTTCTCTTGCTGCAGTGACCTCTTTAGTAAGTCGAGCGATGACTCTGCAGGCGGCATCATGTTGGTACAGGGCGTGTGACAGTTCCTGGCGGGTAGTCTGCAGCTGCTGCCGCAAGGTGAAGCTGTGAAGCATAACAGCATCCTACAACAGAAAACACAGAGTAAGGTGCCTCTTCTCCTTTATGAAAAACTGTAATAAGAAAAAACTTAATTTGTCAAACTGCAAGCCCCTTTTTACTTGTCTGTGGCTTTTTCCAACAACTAGGTAGCATGATAGGTATGAAAAGGGCAAAGACACCATGTAATGTGCCCAACAAACCAATTATTTTCAGTCAAAATAAAATATGCTTTGTGCTGTTCTCTATTTAGATATCTATAATTCAAAGGATTGATACATTATAATGACACTGTGATATTATTCTACAAATACTGGCAAGAGTCATTTAGTCTCATGTGGGACTCATCCAGGACAATAATACTCACCCACTCATCCTGAAGGGACTTGAGAATTGCAGGAATGCTTGTTGCTGATGGTGCCTTTGGTCTTATTGGATGGGAAACTAGACAAGAGAAAAATATGCTTATGATTAGAACAAGCAGCATTTAATCATTTATACTTATTTACTCTATATAAATTTTTTGTTTATTGATGTTTACTTTGGGGTTTCAGGGATGAATGTCAAAAGTAATTTTTGAAGCAAGTACAATAAATAATTATCTAAAATACTTTCATGCAACTGATTCTAGTAAATGATTGAGAAAATATTAGCTCAACTTTCCAACGTTATGGTTAGAGTAATAGTCCAGGGCCAGGTATTGCAAGTCATCAAAAACAAGCTCTACTAAAAAAAATCTTGAGGCCTGTGATGACCTTTTATTTGAGGAATGAAAAGACTTGATCATCAATAAAGTTGTCATTGTACCATTTCAGTATTTAAACGTTACACATCATTGGTACAGGTTACTAGTAAACGAGCAAAAAGTTACAATTCAATTGTGATGCTCTGTAATGTTTTTTTCATTTTATTTCGAATATCACCCTGTTAGATATGGGTCGGACAAAATACAATACTTAATAAGACTACCCACAGTTTACCTAATCACAAAACCAAATGAACATCTGAGATACAACAACTATAGGTTTTAGTCGATGCTTATAATCCACTTAGGAGCTGGGTGTCCATTGGTTTACCTTTGATATCTACAAGCTGCTCCTCAGACAGCGGTTGTCCGTTCATCGGGTCTGTTCCATTCTCCGCGATGTACTTCTCGATCAGCCTGCGCTCAAACACCTGGTTAGACACCGGAGAGACGCACGGATGCTCCGGGACCTCATTCGAGACTAGGGGGGAATCAAAGTATTATATAAACAAAAAGTCACCAAGACAACAATAAAATAATGAGAAAACCGAAACCTTCAAACTATTACAAGCGGAAGGCGGCAATGCATGGCCGATAACGTTAGCCACATTAGCTAGTAGCACTAGCGCGCTCGCTAGCTAACCTGCAACGCCTCCGTTAATTCACTTGATTCAACTCCACTCACTTGCACAAACTAAAGACATCCTCCCGACGCAGTCCTATTAACTTCCAAGTGTTTCTTCAGAATGCGAATGTCGCTAGCTCTTATCTTTGTTTGTTACTGTCGCTAATCGACACTTAACTTATGTTTTGCTGATATAGTAAGTAGCACGCTGTCCTTTCATTACCGCTACAATCGTGGCTTATTCTTCTTCTACGGAATTCATCCAGGCTGAGTGACAGAGCGCCATTGCCCCCTACCGCCTGACCACTGATCTGATCAATAAATTAGTGCTCAGACGACTGGATAAATCGACTTAAAACTGTTTGACATGAATCTGACAGTCTGTTTAGTCGTTTCTCCATTAAAAATACAAAATATGGCTTCTCAAAATCCTATGTAAATAAAGATAACGGGCAAAATAATTTAAAACATTAGTATTAAAGGACACAGTTTATTGTTCATGGCATAATATTAATATTTAAATCAATATTGGGAAATATCAGAAGCAACAACAACAAGCTCTGTCATTAAAAAGATGTGATCATGACATGTACCTTACATTCACAGCATTGGTCAGAACATGGTATATTTCACATTACCATGACTACAATTACCTTTAGCTTTAATTCATTGTCTCATTTTAAAAATTAAAGTACAGAGATTTTACATTAAAATAAAATTAGAATGAGAAAGTGTTAATCTGGTGGATAAGGAAAACACTCTCCATCACTATACAGTGTCTTTTTTAATCCCTTTTGCTTTTGTATCAAAACTCAGGCAATCTACATAGCCTTAGAGATTACAATCTACGCACAAACACACAACGCATGTACAGTACACACACAAATACAGTACTGCTAATATTGGTCCTGAGGGTCTGGAGGTCACAGCATGAAATTTTAGGAGCACCATCAAACAGCACTGAGAAATGGGTGTTATGAGACAGAAAGGCTGATGTTCCAGTAAAACTACATGATGGAAACTACATGCAATATTTATGCCAAACCACAAAGACAAAAAGGCACACAATAGGCCTACTTACCAGAGAACCACAAAGTATTGCTTCTCAATGCTTTATGAAAAGTTCAGTTTTTCTGAAGTATAAACGCAGCAGGATTCTGAGGTATTTGTGTTCAGTGGCAGTGTGGAAAAGTAATCTTGTGATTTGTTCCTCCTGGTTTTTTCTCCATCCTTCTTGATCTTAAATTCAACACAGTCCTCATATGAGTGGAGGCAGTTTGAAGCCCCCGGCACCGGAAAGGATATATTTTTCTCTTCCTCATTGGATGTGTCACGCTATGAAAAAATAAAGACATATATCTCATATATATAGATAGATACACACACACACACACACAGTATATACACACACACACGCGTGCACAATCTACATATACTCCCAGCTGGCATGTAGTGTTGTAATACCTCAGTGGCAGAATGATGTACAGGAGCGGTGCCTGTTGTCAGTCTTTGTGTTCCCTGGCTCTCAGCTCTCGGCTCCCCCACTGTAACTGAAGTGTAACCCTGGAATAACAAACACCAGCACATGCGCACAACACAAGCACATCGACACAATGCAAAACAGTTTTTAGTCAGGAGACAAAAACCAGACAGCTTATTTACTTAATCTAATCAGCCTTACAAAGTGAGAAGGACTTCCTCTTGGGGTCCATTTTCTTGGTGTTCCAGGCTGTTGAGAGTGACTGTAGTTGGGTCGTGGTTGATCATGGGCTGGCCTGCTGTAGTCCTGGAGGCACCAGGCATGCATGTACACGTACACGTACACGTACACGTACACGTACACGTACACACACACACACGCACACAGATACACAAACTCAGATTCAACTACATGGGAAGGTGTGGGTGACAAGTCAGTAACATCACAGTGCCATGTATTCAAATATCTGTGTGGATATATTGATATAGTTCTCTTGATCCCTTCACCTGGACGTCCACTCTTGGAGGGTTGGCAGGTGCTGTGCCGTTCACCCTGAGGCCAGTGGTGAGCCCAGACAACCCGCAGAATGGATAGCGCTTCAGGAACAGGATTACACCAGTCAGTGACACAAACAGCCCCGAAGGCACAGAGATGGACTTGAGGAGCGCTCGCCATCGGGAGATCTTTGGTGGAGCTAAAAGAAACACAAAGATTGGTTCGATACGGAGAGGAAAATAATGTGAAGAAGCAAATACATGCATATAAATGCATAAAAGGAAATATAAAAAAATAAACACACAGTCACTCACCAATTACATGCAGTGAGGTGGAAGACACCAGGTTGCCGTCCCCATCTCTGATTTCATATACCCCATCATGCCTTGAAGTCAGCTTTGCTATTACTACCTCACTGATGGTGCCATTCTTGCTTGAAAAGATAACGCCCCTGTGGCCCATTTCGTTGTCTGTTATTTGGCCCTCATGGATCAGGTGCACAGGTCCTCGGGGGTGAGGCTGGGGGTCGAGCAGGTGGAATTCATCAGGGTGTTGGGTGGGGGTAAAAATGAGGTGGACATGATGGTAAGGAAGAAAGAGGGGAAGCTTTAAAGACTCATTGGTGTGGTGGGTGACTTTGAAGGAATGCCCTGGGTCCGTGTGGAAAATCATGAGGATTGGAAAATGAAAGGAATAAAATGGTATGAAAGGGAGTAAGGCGGAGAGAAAATATAACCATCACCATTAAGGTTGAAGCAAATCAACTGACACCTTCTTCAACACCCATTATCTCGATTATTCTCTTCTCACCTCGGACAGTAAGGGTGCTGTGGGACAACACCTTTCCCTGCATGTCTTTCACAGTGTAGTTGCCTTGGTCCACTTGTGTCACTCTCTCAGCCACCCACACCTTCCCAGCTTGCAGCCGCCCCCGTCCCACATTACTAGTTTCAGGAGCTGTCCGGTTCCAAAGAACAATGGGCATGGCCTCCGATGGAGCACCGTGAGGAGTGAAATCCAATAGGGCACCATTTTCAGGAATATTCTGCTGGAAATTCTCCCCATACTTCCTGGTGTAGGATTTTACACAAGCTGAGGCAAGATGAATAATTCACGGATTAGACTGGGATGAAACAAAATGCTGCTTTCAAACTGATGCGTTGTCATTACCAGGTAAGTAGTACTGGTAAATATAAAATCATATCAGCTACTGCAGATTGATTGTTTAAGGATTTTAACTTGTGATGGAGTATTTTCCATTACTGTATTAATATATTGGTCATTTAATGAGTGAGAGTATCTGAATACGTGTGACAATCAGCTGAAAGAGAATGAGCCAAAAAGGCAGGGAGCTGATATTTTATTGTATTAGAGCATATATGAAATAATGAATAATTATTTATATACAAATAAGAATGAATAATGAAAAAAAAGCAGGTGGAGAACATCATACCTACGACAATCAGACGAACAGTCTTGGACGTTAATCCGGCGAACAGTTTAATGGTATAAAGTCCCTGATCACTGTGGGTCACATCTTTCAGGACTAACTCCGTGTCTCTGTTCCATGTGAACCGACTGTCCTGGACCTACATTTGTAAATAGGTTAATACAGTCGGTATGCAGAATGGAAAAAACACAAGCATGAACCCACATAGACTCCCACTCACCCGGGTCCCCTCCAGCAGGACTCGCTTTGGTCCATCATTGTCTGGTGCAAAAGTCACAGTTGAGAATAACGAGTAAAAAAACAGGCGAAATTCCTTCCCGGCACAGACCCTCTCGACTTTTTCTCCTGCATCTGTCAACATGGAAAAGAAAGTCTGCAGCCTCCTCAGAGAGTATGTTCACTTACTGCGGGATGTTTGATGAGATGTGGATGCACACTCACCGAGAGCAATCCCACCTGCAGGAAGAGCAGAATGACAGTGGTTAAATGTGTAGTATCTACAGTGCTCGTCATAAATGAGTACACTCCAACAGATTTGTCAGAAAACACCCTGTTTCCTATATACAGGTATTACAGATAGATATTCCCATATAGCATCCCATAAATATGATCCAATTAAATTAAGACATATCACACCCTCTTTCTTTTGATCAATGATAAAATGTACAAGCCACCAAAGTAACTTACCAACAGCCAGAGTGATGGTGAGAAGGGAGAGAAGTGATACACGAGAAGACATCTTGTCCTGTGAAGACAGACATGTTTGTTTCATCAACACAGTGGACAGAGATGTGTCCCCATCCTCCTGTCCAACCCTCATGGGATAACCAATCAACATATGACAGGAGGGGCAGCGCGAGACCAGTGTGATGACGCACGACCAGAATATCTCCACTGCAGAGTTCGTCCCCTGTCCATTGCGTCCTCGGTACCAATCCGCTGGACGTTACAGTGTTGAATGTCAGTGTGCAGACTCACCAGTGGGATGTGTAGAGGGCGAGTGAGCGGCCTGATGTTATTGTGCCTGTGTGGAGGAGGATATGACGCTGCCCTCTGCAGACTGCGCATGTGCATTAGCCCTCTCTTTTATTTATGGCGCTGGGTTGAGTTGTATTCAGCTGATAACGCAGAATCCATCCCACGCTGCAAATGCGCTCAAATTATGATCTTGCACAGAAAATTATAAATTTACCAATAGTCTTTACAATTTTTGTATAAAAAACCATAAGCATGTATGTGTTTATCCTCATGACTGAGCTGGGACTGTGGCAAATACACACAAGTTATTTATCAATCATTGGCAAAGACAAACAAACAAACAAACAAACAAGAAACATAATCTTATGCAACAAAATGTTTCCGCCTTTAGTCTTGTGACGTCATGGGCTTACTTTGTGCCCCCAGCAGTAAATTCCATTTCAGCAGGATAACGTCCCTGTGTGTGTTGTACTTAGGTAAAGATAGAAATATATTCACAGATTCGGCTCAATAGCTCCGCAACGCAAAGTTGTAAAAACACAGTTGACGGCTCAAAAGAATCCACGTAAGGTAGCGGACAAAGTACAGTCGTGCTTTTACCCCGATGTCCACTTCCCTGTGCTCTGGAAACGTAACAGTGTCTGATGCGTTTCAACCGGGCTCCGCCGTGCAGCCGACACACGGTAAGAGACCGTCTGAAAGTTGCAGTACAAGAAATGCGTGTTGGAAAAAAATAATAACTCACTGTATCTTGCTCCATCAACTTCAAAAATCAGTACAATTACTAACATTTACACGGTGTTCATACTACATTCATCTACTTTTGGAAGGAAATAAAGCTATAATTTTTTATTGATTGTTATTAACATATTTTGGTACCATACATATCAATATCACCAAAGATTTAACCAAAATAAAACGGATTTCATTTTTTAAGGATTTTTATCTGCATATTTTACTAAATTTCAGTCAACAGCTCCGCCCCCTGATGCCCGAGGGTCACCATATTTTCTTTACAGATAGTGGTCGTCCTCGAAGTCTGTTGTGTAGTGTGACTTCCTAAAGCACCGCAGGAGAGAGGGTGCGATCATACAGTATAAACACACACGGGAGGAGTGTTTCTTCGCAGTGAGTACACGACTTATAGATCATCTCATAGATGGTTTGTTCCATGTGGGTGCAAAGAAACGCTGTAACAACGTTGTAACAACAGTACCAACAGGAAACCACTGTTCTTCGCAGGACATGTTACTTTTGTTCGTGACGGTCTCCAGTGTTTTCATCGGTGAGTGAAGCGCTTTCTTTGCACACTCCTATACATCCAGTGCACCAGATAGTTTGTTTACGGTAGTTGTTGTTGGCGTGATCTCGATCTGAGGACAAATTGTCTCAGAAATCCGGAAAATAAACTCACTTGAGCAGCCAATTAAAAATCAAGGGGGAAGAAAAACCATTCGACCAGTCTCGCTCATCGGATGCATTAGAAAATTAGAAAATGTTTTTAAAAAACAGAATTAATCTCAAAGACAACTAACATGCAACTCTGTTAAAGTGGAATAAATGAATGCAGAGTGTGTTCTCAATTACGTTCACTTATAGGTTTTGAAAGGATTTGCTGTGTTTTAAAACAGTAGGCTAAGAGCAAACCTACAAAAGAGAAACACTGAGCAGAAATTCAATGAAACTGAATGGTATGTATGAAAATCAAACGTATGAATGAATGAATGAATGCAGAAACAGTTAAAGATTTATGTTTTAACAAATGTAGTTTTTTAAACAACATGTATGAGCATTTACAAAATCACTTGAGTTCTTTGGATTTAGTTTCTCTGTTTCACTTCTGTCTCACTGTCTGATCTTAGGTTCATCTGCCGACATTCAGCAGGAGCATCTATGCTACGGAAAAGAACTTCGCATTCCATTTGATTACACTCCCCCAGTTTTCGTTGGACAGATGTACTTCACTCCAAATGATGGGGGACCCACGAAGCTAATAATGGACAATGGGAAGGTGAGAATCTTCTAGCGCTCCTGTTTTATGCTGTCACCAATATTGGCATGATATTCATTCAAGGCAAAATTACATCTTTTGTTTTTTCTGTTGTCCATATATTCAGGCAAATGACCCACGGCTCAAAGTTTCCAATGGCTCAGTTGTTTTGACAGATTTGACAGAACAGGATAATGGAAGTTTTTCTGTCTCACTGAATGAGAAAACATTTGATATCATCAGACTGACAATTGATGGTTGGAACAATATACCCTACTGTTCATTCAAAAGCTTTCTTACATCTGAAACCCTGTGTTGAATTAGGTATAGCTGTTTATAGCATCCCTCAATGCAATAAATTGGTGTTGATTTTTCTGTATCTCCTTCCTTAGACTGTGCTGAAAGGATTACGAAATATTACGGGCAATACTTCGACCAGCAACTGGAGGGGGAGGTTGAATTTATTGAGTTCGCTCCCCTTCACAGTGTGGACCAGCCAGAGCTTATGTGGAATCGCTCCAACCCAGATATTCTTGAGGGAGACAGACGACGGGTGTTTTATTATTTCATGACGATAGCTGCCGTCACTCAAGCAGACAGCGGCTACTACAACTTCAGGAAAAGTGATGGAACTTTGCTGTTTAGGAAGCTGCTCGTAGTTCAAGGTGATGATCGGATCTAGACGCTGCATGTGAGCTTGTATGCTGTGCATGTGATTTAACCTTTTTCTCTTTGTCAAACACACAGCGCAAGAAAGAACACACGAACCACTGATAAATGAGCTGCTCTCAATTAAATATCCTGCGTCCGGTATTAACTGGACTGTGACTTTTACACCAAAGGGCAAAGTGGAAAAAATAACACTGATGAAGGCGGGTCAAATGGTTCCATGGTATTTTAGAGGCAGGATTTGGTCTGAATATAATTACATAGAAATCCGTGTGTACAGTGGAGACTCTGGCACCCTGGAATTCAGAGACCCAAAAGACAACCTGGCCTTGACTGTGAAGCTAAAGGTAGAAGACGGTGAGAACATCTGTAGTTTCTTTTTTTTTTAAATTTTAGGACCAAAAACATCCTATGAAGAACACGCCATCACTGATTTCAACATCCCCGTGCTCTTACAGACACTGATCCCACGTTTATTTACGTCGCCCCTGCCCTTGGGATTCTGGTGGGGTTGGTTATTTGCGGTCTCTGCATAAAAAAGTTCTGTTTCAAAAAGAGATCCTCAAACAGGAACAGGCCTGCTCCTCAGACTGCAGCAGCACCTGCCACGTATTACCACGTAAGCTATTTCTCAAATTGCCATTCAGGCCAACAGCATATGACATGTTGCCGTTTTGTTATTCAACTGCATTCCAGTTGCAGGATGGGAATCAACCTGCAGGCCCAAATTATTCTGCTGTACCAGCAACTTCAGGTGACTCTTCTCAGCCAGAGGCTGCTATTGTGTCCGGAGAACCCAAAGCTACCGCCATTGAGCCATCGGTAGGTGTTACTCAAAGTGTGCAGTCTGCAGCTATTTTCATCAACAGCACTCCTTCTCATTCGTCGCAACCGACAGTTTCTGGCGGTATTGTTATTTGTGCAGCTCCAGAAATCGGACATGCGTATTAAGCTCACGTTGTACTCAATAGCATATGTCACTCAATACATGCAACATTATATTGCTGCCTTTTCATTTGCATTTTTTATATTGTACAGTTGCGTAAACCAGTGAATATCCATGTGAACTTGCTTCAGCCGGAGCTATACACAAACACACAGAAATTGACCCCTGAATTAAATGCATGAAATGTAGGAGCATTAAAATCCATTGACAGGCTTAAGTTTACCCTTAAATCCCCTTTCATTAAAAATCACTTGAACAGTTTTTTTCATCCACTGCTTCCTCCAGGTTTCAATCTTCGGAGGTCAGGAAGTATCTCTTGTCCCTTTAGGCAGCAATGATGGGTTCACCTCGAACCGCGCGCCACAGTTTGACCTGAGCGGAGTCACCTTTCCCTTGGCTGATCCCCCGAGTTCTGACTCAACTACCGGTCCTGTTTATACCACCGATAAATTAAACTCTCTGTAAAGAGCAGGCTGAAAGTTCAATTTACAGAAGTTGAAATTCAACAGCGTGCCTTGGAAATGTTTGAAACAAAGCCATTTTATCCTTATTTAGACAAAGCTGGAAAGGTTCAGGTTCACAATTTCCAAAAGGCATTCAACAGTTTGTTGCTTTGCTGATAATAGCATGGTGTGATCATATACCTCAATGACCAGTATCATATAAGTTTTTTTTTTAAATATCAGTATAGTTAGAGAGCTGTGTTTTAAGACTGCACTGTGGTAACTATGGATTATCTGCATATTTGTTCATGATGACTGTGTTTGCTATAAATGTAGGTTATATCCAGAATGGATGCAAAGGGCAGAAAACATGATGTTACAATTAGAAAAAACTGCCAGTGATACATTTGTTGTCATAAATATGCAACAATATTTTCATCAATGTTAAGATTTAACTTTGTATCGTTTCACATATATATCTGTTGATCTGAAATAAACTGTATCTATCTATCTATCTATCTATCTTTGTATTTTATGTTTTTTTCTGAGCAGAAATGGTTCTCCTAGTTCACGTATGATCAAAGACCCAGACTGCTCTAAATGGATGTGCATAACAAAAATAATGACGTTACGTCATAATGGTTTAGAAAAGGTAATATCATATAAAGTCACGGGGTCATTTTCTGAGGTCCACTGAAATCTCCACTGGTGGTTGACTGACCTACAGACAATTATTCCTACGCGCATTGCTCTTCTATGGCAACAGCATAACAACATTGATCACATGCATTCACATCCTTACGATTTGTATGGACATGACTGAATCGCGGATTAAGTTGATAGCGAGATGAACCTTGGACTATGGATTTTGTCCCATTGGGCACCCGAGATAGAATATGTCCCCTAGGAGCCCTTCGATGATAGTTAAACCCCCCTTCCCACGACGTTTTGTAAAGTAATCTAACAGTGGCATAGTTGCTTGTCAACCGTCACTTAGGAACCAAAGACAACAGTAGTTTCCCACCGCACCTAAACGCACCACGAGTTATTCAAAGTGAACGCCCCGTTTTGTGGGTCGGTGGGCTCGGGGAACATTCCGCGGACACACGGCGCCGACAATAAGAGTGTGGAGCTGCATGTTACTGAACAGTTGTTGGCTATAGACTGTCTATTACTGAGATTTCCCTAACAGGGTCCTCGGGTCAACTGATCGACCCCGGAAGAGTCTCGTACAGTGAACACGGGACACGATGTTGCTGTTACCGCTGCTCCTCTGTGTTGCTGTCTGCAGGGGTAAGTATAACAACGACCGACCCCTCCCTCCCTCCCTCCCTCCCTCCAAACCCACTGAAGCCCGATCACACCAACGATCGTGGCACTGACACGTTTTTCTCAACCGAGTATAAAGAGACATTCGGTTTATATCACTATATATATATGTATATATATATAGGTATATATATATAACTCTGCTGTTTGACATGAGGTAGTAAACACACGGCGGAGTGTACAGTACAGCGGAGTTGTTTACTGCAACAGTATCATCAGCATCATCAGTAGTAGTAGTAATAGTAATAGTAGTGGAAGTATTGCACTTTATGCAATGAGTGGCTTTACTCAAAGTACAAGGTACTAATGAATTATATATTATTAGTTTATTTTTTATTTTGTGTTGTTTTCCTGCTTTTACTCAAGTAAAAAAAATGCAAAAATGTGTACTAAATGTATACTAGTATACTAGACATCTATACAAATATACAGCTGGAGCCAATCACTGCTGCCATTGGGCATAGTCAGAGTCCCTTAACTGTTTGCCAGTCTATCACAGGGCCTGAATCAACATTGTATTGTTATTGGTAAATCTTTTTCTGCACATAAGGTAATTAAGTAATTCTGACATGCACATAATATAAATTAGATAAATAATGAGCGTTGAAGATGTGTAACATACATTCATAAGGAGTGTTCTCAGTTTTTATTGCACTTCCTTTCTAGGCTACGCACAGGATTTGTATAACAAGGAGTATGGGAGCACATACAGGATACGGCTGTCTTTAAGGACGCACTCCCTCAAGTTCATCCCGTCTGGTTCCTCGCGTGAGAGGATCTTGTGGCGTCGTGATGATCCTTCAGCCATTAAGGACAGAAGGCATGAGGTGACTGGAAACTACTATGTTTTACATCGATTAACCCAGCAAGACAGTGGCCACTACATAACAAGTAACCAGGACCAGAAAGAACTCTCTAGCAGGGAAATCTCAGTAAAAGGTGAGGACCCCCAATACTTTATATTATATTATTTCAATTATTTTATTTTGTTTTTGAACCATTATCAAAACATGTTGTACGTATATCAAATATGGTTTGTTTATGCAAAAAAAATCATTTGTTTGGTAGAGATTAAAGAAGGGTGGAGGGAACCTGTTAATATTCTCTTTTGTGTCCTCTCTTCCAGAAATAGAAACTGACCTTGAACTGTCAGCTGATGAACCATTTGTTGCTTCTGCTAATGTGGAAGAGGCCTCCTGCAACATTTACTTCTTCTCAAACAGTGATGATGATGCGACTCATCCGACGCTGCTTGCTCGTAACGGCCAAATATACTCGTATCCGAGCCACTGTGCTGGGACCGTGGTTGAGTGGCCGTGTGGGATTAGAAATGAGCAAGCGTCAACGTCATGCAGCGGGCGATTTGAGTTCAGAGATCGTGATGGCAACAAAGCTTTGGTGTTAAACACTCAAGTAGAATGTGAGTAACCTTCTTGGTGACCTTAGTCAGTTATTATGAAATAACAGCTTCTCAAAAAATTTCATTTTTATTTCTAGTGTTTTTGGAAATCCATTTTTTCTGCTCTTACACATACTGTTTGTATGTACTGTCTCCTACAATATAAACGATTTGTAATTAACAATTATTTGTATTATATGATTCTTTTCATTATCTCCTGTTCCATAATTAGAAAAACAAAACAAAATCCGAACATCAGGAAATATATTGCGTTCTTGCAACTTAGACAACTTACCCTTTTTCTGCCTGCCGATAAACTGATTCCCAGTTTTACTGTTTCAGCTTCACATTTTGATCCAACGGTCCTTCTTATTTCCATCGGCGTCATTGGCGGCATAATCACCTGCTGTTGTTGCGTGAGATGCTGCTGTTGCAAGAAAAAGTCCTCCAAGGAGGACGTCTCAGACAGTCCTGATGCTTCTCCTGATTCTGCTCCGGCCGAACCTGCTGTACAGTACCACAGTGTAAACACATGAACGCTTATTTACATTTTCTGCATGTGTGAGTGAAAAGTCATGCTGTTATTATCACACACACACCCTTTTGTTTAATCCATATTGCAGTATGAATACGAGCCTGCCATATTGACAACGACCCACATCAATCCGGACCCTGAGACACACCACTCTACTCCTGGTTCAGGAGACTATGTTCCGACTGGCCTACAGGTTAGTATGACTAATGCTTCTTTTCTGTCATCGCGCCCCCTGACCTCAGTCCGTTCTCCTTCCTCCTCTCATCTAAGACATTATATGTCTCTTTACTTTACAGATACACAACCCTACTTCTGTGAATGTGAATGAGCCACCTGCTTACTCTGAGGTTTGAGCTGCAAGCTGTGTTACATTCACACGCGTGTGCCCCTATTAGAATAATAGCAATATTATTGTATACTGATAGATACTTATATGTACTGTAGCAATTAAATACCACTTCCCAATATCCCATGTATTCGATAGTCACACCTATGTGACATTTGTAATGTTTTCGTTTTGGTGTAAATGTGAGAAAGGTCAGTGGAAGTTTTTTTAGAGCCTATTTTACATCCGGTTCATATGCAGACATCTTATACTATTGTCTGATATGTAAAATGCATTATGTTGCCAAGTACCTGCGTTAATATTTTAGCTTGAATGTTCCCCTTGTAGCATCTGCAGAACAGCAGCCTCTCATATCTTACGTTTAGACTCAGGATTCAGGCTGCCTGCATGTGATGCACTGGCACTGTGATCGTGACATTATGTGTCTTTCTCCCTCCAGGTTTCAGCCCCAGCAGCACAGGCAGATAGTGTGACTCTGCCTCTGACCTCTGACCCTGACCCGCAGTTTGAACTGAAAGGGATGATCTTTCCATCCGCCCCGCCTCTCAGCTCAGATTCACCATACTGTGACGTTTATACCTCAGACAAACTAAACTTCCTTTGAAATGCTTGACTTTGAAAGATACACTCAAACTGTGGAGGATAGAAAAGTTAAATATGCGCACGCACCAGTGGTTTCCACTGTGCTAACCTAAGCAGCTGCCGTTGCTATTTACATACAACTGTCACCAAGACAGTTTCCCAAAATGCTGTGCCACTCTTTTAGCATCGATACAGTTTATAGGGGACCTGCACTGAAACACTTTTCCACTTATCACAAACTCCACAATGGTCCATTGTCCAAACAATACACCACTTGAAAACAGCAAGTTAAGGCCATATTCTACGTGTGTGTGTGTGTGTGTGTTAATGTAGTAGAAGTTGTAGAGTTTTCAAAAGCCATGTAAACAGGGATCACAAAGTGAAAAGCCATAGGTTAAAATGTCATTTCAAAGAGGTGAGCAAGTATGCTTAAACTGAGTGTGCCACATGAGTTTAATAAGCAAAAACAAATGCAGATCTGTCAGGAACACATCATCTCATACAGACCAACATGGCTGTGCAAACATTTTCAGGGAAGATAACATGGTGCTGTTTACCGTACTCACATCTTTACAAATCATGTTTTTACTTTTTATGACAACTCGAAAGATATCACAAGCTACAGTGGCCTTTTCCTTTTATGCATTTTTAGATTAGATTTTTAAATGTGTGGAACCCTAGTGTATTTAGGTGCCATGCCTTAAAAGTTACTAAACGTGCACATGTTACACACAGATTTTATCACATCTGTTATATCCTATAAATGTTGCATGTATTTCCTCGCGTGTACAGTGATTTAATTATTCATTTAATATATGTCATGTTTGCATGTTTTAGTCTGCTTACTGTAGTTTAGGATTGTTATGATGATTTATTTTTTTTAGTGTTGATGCACTAACTTGAGTTATATAACCTGTCTAAACAAAGAGGAATCATATTTGTATCGTTCATGTAGGCAATGTGTCAGGCGCATTAAATCTAATAACGGCCTTATATCTGGTTTGTATTTGTTGAGTTACAGCATCCTCGTGTCCTCGCGCATGCTTCAATTTACTTGCAATTGTGAGACAACCCTGTTACCACAGAGCACCACCCACCCAACATGTCACCCCACAGCCAGAAGCTCACCCAAGCATATAAATTCCTCAACACCATACCAACTGATTCACACAGGAAACACAACTGACCAATTCTTTGGAGACGCGTCTGTCGGCAAGCATGGATCCCAAATAGCTGTCAAGAGCCATTAATACAATAACACGCATTTGGAGAAACTTTGTCAACATCCGCTTTAAAGTCAAATGATTTATTCACTTACACTTTCTAATATGAATTCTTCACGTTCAAGTTGGGGATGGTATAACCAGAGGTTATTAATTCTTCACGTTCAAAGGTAGATGGTAGGTTATACCATCTACCTTTGGTTATACCATTATACCATCGTCAAAAAAGTAGCTGACTGAGTAGCAGGGAAGTAGGAGAATCATTTGACCACTTTAACTCAACAACGACTGGA
This sequence comes from Trinectes maculatus, assembly GCA_016785345.1. NCBI lineage: Eukaryota > Metazoa > Chordata > Actinopteri > Pleuronectiformes > Achiridae > Trinectes > Trinectes maculatus. The sequence goes on along the minus strand of JAFBJQ010000470.1, from coordinate 310,778 downwards.
ATTATAACAATGTGCATGGGTCACAGAGAAAGTTGCCTTATACATACCTCTTCAGTTTCCCCTTGACTTTTTTTATCTATCAACACTGAATCAAGTAGTTTGATGTATTTCCCAACTGGACTGCCACTCTAGGGACACTCAACCTGTACATTTTGTTAAATGCTACTTGGCAAATGATCGCCTGCTAAAACGATGCTGTATGCTCTCAATAGGCTAAAGCTAAACATCATCATCCTCATCTTTGTTTGGTATTTGTTCTGAGCTAAAACAAAACGAGCACTCCCAATTAAAAATCCCAGAGATGACTTTATTTGCGATTATGAATGTGACACATATTTAGAGAGAATCAGTGACATTATTATCCGACAATACCATCACCTTTGCTGCTCTTCGCTGCGCTTGGCGGTCTCAAATCACTTTTCCACTTTCCTCTTCTCCACGGCCTTCACCCGGCCCTCCAGGCCGCTCAGCCGCTCCTCCACCGCGCAAGACTTTTCAGAGGCAGAAGATAGCAGAGTCAACAGGGCACACACCAGCACCAGGCCGGCCAGTCGAACCGCCGTGGTGTCCGCAGTGGCCGTCTTGTCAGTCACTATCAGTCCGAAAAACCAGAGCGCGAGGACGTTCTTCACCACCCAGAACACCTGTCGCAACACCGCAACCAGCAGACGGAGGACGATGGTGAGCACCCAGTAGCCGATGAGAGACAACAGACCCCACTGAGCAAAGGCGGCCACGCCCTCTGGGGTAAACCTGGGCAGCGTCAGTGTGGCTGTGGGGGGAGGAAATCCAACTTAGTTTTATATTGTAATGGGAAATTAAGCCTGGCACGTTTTCCTTTTTTGGACACAGGAATAAACAAAAGCAAACAGTCGCACACTGTCAAAAGGAGTGGCAGACAAGTTACCTGAGGGAGAGGCAAGACTGCATATTTTCTACCAGTGTGAGGAAAATACGGGCTGCGTATTTACAATTTACAACAAGCTGCACACACACTCAGACAGAGGGGGCGCCCTGATACCCACCGTCAAATCCTGTGACCCTCAGGATTTCGGTGACGTACACGGCGATGACATTGAGGCCGCTGGCAGCTCCTTCGGCCAGGAATCGGATCACCGTCTCGAAGAACTGAGGCCAAGTTGGAAAAGAAAGGGTGGAGAAAGCATCTACTTTGTTATTATGCAAGACAGCAATGAAGAGAGGCAGCATTCTGTTCAGAGATGATCATGCACATAAGAGATACAGACACACACACACGTCTCCTGCGTGCAGGCCCACAGCATGATTTCTGACGCTAGTGTATGAAACAATGTGTCTCATATTTGCAGTACAAACCCTGCATTTACACTGTGGAGGAAAGAGTATGACAGAGGAAGAGTTATATTGTTGCACTGGATAAACTGCACATGCTGTTTCATGCATGTGACAGCTGGACAGTGCCCCTCACTATTCCTGTATGACCCCTACGCACCTCCCCCGAAACCTCAGATACACACACACACACACACACACACACACACTTGCGTAGCCTCCACAAGCAAGGCCAAGGTAGCGCAGTACATTGGACAAGTATCTTATCTGCACCTGTTGTGCTACACATCGGCACATACATAACAACTGTCCGGTATGTTGGGCCACAAGGCTAACATCTGTCACTACACACATTTACTGCTCTGGTTGTTCTGACAAACTGGCTCAATTTCCAAGCGTTAGACACTGATGTCAAAGTCAGGTATGTGACGACACGGTCTTTAAAAAGCCGCGATGCAGCTTGTACAGGTCAATAAAATGCCATATGTGTCAGCTCTTTGCCCACTGGAAAAGCAGCACAGCAGTGTCCGTCTGTTGCCCCCATGATATCAGTGCCTCAGATACAACTTAAGGATTAAATGTAAGACAGTGTATCTGCTCACAGAAACACAAACATGACCAACACTTCACTGCAGCCATTCACCTACTCTCTGCACTATGTCACCCACATGGGTTAAACACAGCCAGGACTAGAAGGCCATGTTTACGGTACCATGTCTGGTTGAGCTAGAAGGACACACTCAGGCAGTTTCTTACCGTGGCCACTTTATAGACGTTCTCCTGACCGAGAAACGACTCAAGCCACAACACTGCACTCTGGGAAGAAGCGGGGCAGGAGCAGGAGGTATGGACAGTGGGGTTAGTGTTGGTGTGAGTGAGGGATGTGGGAGATGAGGACAGAGGAGATGGGGGGGATTGGGAGGCAGATGAACAAGTTGAAGGGTACGAGGAGAGGAATGTGTGTGAAGGACAATGGGTGGAAGTGGAAGAAGTCAGATTAGTGTTTTAGACACAGTTAAGCATTGATCGAGAAAAGAGTTAGACCACAGTGTGTTTACAACGAAAGAGAAGAAGTGGGTTTAAAGCCACTTCCTGGTGTAGAGAGGAAAAAGAAGGATTGGTGCTGGTGAGTGGATCTCTTCTCTGTACCTCGGCGACTGAACGCACCACGCCGGTTCCCAGCGCTGCCTCCGCGTACCGCTGGAACTGCTGACAGCTTCCCGTGATCACAGTATGGAGGGTGGCCGCCTGTGGCTTCTCTCCAGTCGGCGCGTCCTCGTCAGCCTCAGCCGCTGCGCAGCGCACGGCCAGGCCGAGCGCCACGACGGAGACGGCGAGGAACAGCCGCGCCACGGCGCATCCACCGCGCCCACAGCCAGACGCACAGAGGCGCATTGTTGTCGAGCTGAAGGCGGCTGAAGAGGAAATGAGCTGAAAAGGCGCGTGGCTCGGGATCAAGCAGCAGCAGCAGCGCAGAGCCGGATGAACAACTCCAGTGACTCACACAGACAAACACACACACACACACAGACACACACACACACTGAATATCAGAGACTTAAAAATGGCTCCTGCTGGAAACTTTCAGCGCGTTTTGACACCAACGTGCGCAAAAGGCACAACGCCACAGAACCGCACCACTTTACAGTGTAAAGTGTTAACTCAACAACTCACTGTTGATTTTTCAAATTAGACTAAGTCTGTAGGCAAACAGGCCCCGGATGTCTTAGTGTTTTCGGAGTATTTAATTATAAACTTTGGCAGCGTGGCAAACATTGAGGCCAGGAGGAGCTCCACTCCGCCAACACAGGCTATATTTAGAAAAGGAAAACAAAAAAACAACATTAAAGGCTAAAGATCCGGCAGTGGTTGAGATATCTGAGGATTCACCGAGATGCGGCTGTTAAGATGATAATAATGAAAAAAGACGCATAAAAATGTGTTTTTTTCTATTGCAGTTTTAGGCGTAAAAAGCGTCGGGTGGCGCAGACCACGAGTCTCCTAAAGCCTCTTATTCCTGCCCTGACCTCCACCCCACTCAACTGCGCCCGTTTCTTTGTCTGCGTCAAAATCGCAGCTGAGATGGATTATAGCGCACAACCTTAAACAAGGAAAGACACCGCTCCCGTGTGGCACTCCCTCCCCCCAGGCGTTTCCAACGACTGTTCCCAGTGAACCGAATACACGCAGGGGGAAGAGGAGGGGGAGGAAGGTCCTGTGCACCAGGATAAACACTGATTTGAACACTGGGACTTGTAGTTTAATGCCACAGCTCAACTCGTGAGATCATTCAAAGCTTAAGACTAAAATTAGTGAGCAAGCAGTTTTAAAGGCAGTTTATTAACTAGCAGACAGCGATTACACAGTGTCGTGCCAGATTTGAGATTTCACAACAGTTTGATGCTAAAGAAGCAGGTTTCAAATTAAAAAGAGACACAATTAATGACATACATTATATACAAGCATGACAACATGAAACAATCATACACTATACTGAATGCTGGAATGCTGTTTTTGCACCGCACTAATCACTTCTCTTTGTGCACTAGTTTATGTATTTGACTGGCAGAACGAACACGTCCAAGCAGATATAAACAAAAACAAAAACATCAGTATGTGATGCAAACGCACATCTCATTTATCTACATTCTTCCCCACCAGTATCTGACAGCATACAGTGAAGTAGGTGATACTGGAGCTAAATTCACTTGTGACTTAAAAAAATCATATAGCAGTTCAGGTCAGAGCCTCCGTGTGGCCCCATGAGTCTGGAATCATGAAGAGGAGATTTCATACTGATAGTATCCTGTTGTTACGTCCACACATGTAGACACACAGTCAGATGAGGAACGTCTTGAGTGCAGTGATGCTCCCAGCAGCGTTTGAAATCGCTGAATCTTTTTTCCCCTCACAAGAAGCTGCCGGGAAGCCGCAGCTTCAGCCGATGTAAATGCGATGGAAGTCGTTCGCTCCGAAGGCAGCGTTGCATTTGGGGCACTTCCTCTGGCGTGTGTCGTAGCGTGTTTTGACACACTCGAAGCAGAAGACGTGGAAGCACTTTGTCAATACGGCATCCTTCACCCGAGAGTTGCAGCACGGACACGTTAGACGTGCCTGGAGCGGGGAGAGAGAAGGGTGGGAGGAAATGGTTTAAACAATGAACCAAGAAGCCAGTTTTGTCCTCGGATGAATGGCTTGTGATGAGTGGACACAAATATCTAGGACAGCAGTGAGAACATGTGATACAGACATAGGACTTCTCTAATCGCCAGGTAAGTGTAAAAAAACAAAATGAAACACTCCAGTGAAGCTTAGTGAGTGGCTTAAGATTAACGGAATAACAATATTATTCACCAAAAACTACCTTATAATCATTGATTTCTTCATTCAGGATATCGTCTCCATTGCTTATCTTCTCGGCTGGTTTCTTGGCCTTCTCAATCTTTCTCCTAAGTTTGGAGATGTCCTCCTGAAAAACATTGAGCATTGAGCAACTGTCACTTTAAAACGTGTCTTCCACATTTAAAATTTTGTTTTTTTTAATACACCAGGAATTGCAGAGAGCACTGACAGAAACTCCCCTAACTGGAATACATAACTCGAAAACAACTGTTACCTGTGCTCGTCGAGCGTTGAAAGACTCTTTTTCCCTCGAGATACTGTTCTCAACCACCTCCTCTCTGACCAGACTGAGTCTCTGCTGAACCTGCTCAAGTTGAATTCGTACCTCCTCTGACAGCAATGCAGACTCCTGAGCCTGGAGGATGGCAGAGAAGTCATTTGCTCTCATTGGTAATGTTATTTATTGTTAAATAAAATCTTTATTTATTTATTTATTGTGGTTAATAAAGCTCTCATCGTAAAGAAACAATGTATTTACCTTGCGTTTGTTCATGTCCAAGGCTTGTGTTCTAAGTCCCAACTCTCTCTCAGCGGTGCTGATAGTTCCCTGCAAGAGGCGCTCTTTTTCCTCAAGCTTCTTCACTACCTGCAGCTGGGCATCGACCTGTGCACGGCAAGTCCCCAAAAATATGTAAAATGAAGAGAGAAACATACCAGCAGCAGATAAACAACAGGATTGTATGAAAAGACAAACAGAAAACAATCTACAATTGCAATAATATTGTGTGGGAGCTTACTAAACTGTTAAAAGTGCATGGGCATGCACACACCTGAACCAATTTACAAAGGCACAAATAGTTCATACACCTTGTAGATGGTGCATATATTTCATTTATAATTCAAATACAGTAAGAAATGACTGAAAGTAGTCATCACAGTACAGGCTGGGCCGAGTGGAGCTGCCTGGTGGCTGACCTGAGTTTTTAAAGTAAGCAGCTGGTCGGCCAGCTCCTCCTTCTCCTCTTTTAGCAGCTTGTGGATCTGGTTGGACTTGATTCGCTCGCTCATCAGCTTAAAGTTAGCGTCGTCTTTTTCTCGCAGCTGCTGCATCAGGCGGATGTTCTGTTCCTGCATGTCCTCAAAGGCCTGGCCTGTCACATCCATCTCGCTCAGCAGTGCGTCCTCCTCCTGCCAATGCAGCACAGGTACAATAGACTGTTACGAGAACAGAAGAAAAGGTAAGTGGTTTGTGCATATTAACAAAGTGACCACCAAACACACCTGTTTGGCTGTGGAGAGCTTTTTGTTGAGGATGTCTATCTGCTCCTCCACAGAGCGAATCTTCCTCAGAGCCTCTTCATCTGCCATTTTCTTGCCCTCCCTCCTCTCTCGCTCCTCCAGCTCCCTCAGCCTCTGCCTCAGCTCCTCTCCCTGGAAATAGCACATTATTGTTATTAGACACTCAATTGTGATGCTCTCCTACAATGAATAAGTCAAAATGGAAACCCCTGTTCAAACAGGCACACAGCTTGACCATCAAATGTTTGTCATCGGTGTCAACTATATCAACAAACTATCGATGTAAAATGTGCAGTGTTGATCACCTCTGACTTGGACTTTTTCTCAGCAGCCATGAGCTGGACTTTGTCTCTCTGCTCTTTGGGTGCTGAGCGGTACATGTCCAGCAGCAGCTTCATCTCTCTCTGGGACTCCTGGGCTTTCCTGCAAATCCAAAATCGTCATCATCCAAACTTCCATTCAGGGTAAAAATCAAAGAAAACCTTTGTTTTGTTTTACACAGTTGAATAATTAAATAAAATATGTAGAATATAAAACATGATCCAAAACCACATCCTGTATAATGTTTACCTTGCAGTGACTGAAAACAATAAGTTTCTGTTCACCCTGAGGCAGATCTGTAACATCTGTAATTTTGAAGGTATCTATTGTGGATTCATAAAATAACAGACCAATTAACCCAAATTCCAAACACGTGACTTACTTGAGTTCTGCTCTGACAATCTTCAGCTGCTCCATCTCCTTCCTCTTTGATCCTCCCACCATAGACGAACGATCCCCGGCAGACTCCTCGGGTTGGCTACTGCTCCCTGGCTTCTCCTTTTCTTCTTTTAAAAAACTGCTGCTGCTTCCACTGCTGCGGGTCGGCCTGTCTCTCTCCTTTTCCTTCTCTTTCTCCCTCTCTCGGTCTTTCTCCTCTTTCTTTATAAGGTCCTTTTCTTTCTTTTCCTCCTTCTCTTTCTTTTCTTCTTTTTCCTCCTCTTTGACTGTTGCCTCTGATTCCACTCCAGGTTCTGTTTTCACTGAGGCTCCTACAGAGAGATGAAGAAATAATAACCAAACATATCTTATAATTGATCAAAAATGCTGTTGTCTGTATGTTATTCTGTATGTTAGATGTGTTAACTACCAGTGCTGCTGGGTGTTGAGGAACCATTGTCAGGCTCTGTCTTGACCGCAGGTTCTCCTGAGACAGCTGTATTTGTAGGAGAAGTTATCTCATCCTTTACGTCCATCTCTGTGCTTGACTGAGATTGGAGGATGGCGTTGCCTTTTGAAGCGCGGACCTAGACAGGCAACGAGTGCAAGTGATGCCATTTCAAGTATTTCCAACCGATTACAACATGTTTGCTACTGTTACTATAAAAATGATTATGAAGATGAACAGCAAAAACTTTATTTCTGCGCCATTTGACCCACCTGGTTGAGTTCAGCTTGTGTTTCTCTCAGTCTTATCTTGTATTTCACCACCTCTCCCTTCATCTGCTGGTTATGTGTTTGCAATGTGCTAATCAAGTGGCGCATCTCCCTGTTAATAGGACCTGACGTGGGGAGACAGTCAAAGGAAAAAAATAAAGTGAGGAAAAAAGAGTATACACATTAGTAATTTTCTGTCAGCAGGAATTAAATATGAACATAAGTTCTATTGTATTTTTATTTCAATCAGAGACCAAGGAGACAAGAACCTTGGTCTCTCTATAAGTGAGATCATGCTAGTTACCTGCTTGCTCGTTAGCAGCAAGAGTCTGTTCAAATTCGATGCGCAACATCTCGTACTCCTTTCTGACTTGAGCCAGTGTGTCCTCCAGCTGAAACACCTCGGTCCGAACCTTTCTCTGCAGTGCCACCTCATCATTCTGCATACACAGAGCCAAGTAAGACTAAGGGTTGAAAATAACACAGAATGACATTGACACAGATGCAAATACACTCAACTTACCTCCATGTGCTCCAGTTGTCGAAGGCGAGCTGTCCTGGTCGTGTTAAGTCGAGCGCGTGTCTCGTCTAACTGAGCTTTGAGGATCAGAGACTCATTGTAGAGCACAGAAAATTGTGACTGCAGACAGCGATACTCTGAAGTCTCCTTCACCATGCCCTCTGCTCGACTCATTACCTCGGCCTGAGAAGAACAAAGTGAAAAGAAAGGGACAAAAATAAAGGGCAATTAGAAAGGATTCTTTGCTAACAATTTATATTGGTCATGTTTTATGGGCAAATCTTTCACTACTGTCCTTACATTTAAAGTCAATTTGCTCTGCTTATTTTAACTTTGCTACCATCAAAACAAACTTTTAGTAGGGCAGTAATTTAATTCTCTGGTTTAGTGACAATGAAATTAGCAACTATGATTCTAATTGCAAGCTAATCCAAATCAACAATTTTCAGTTTCCAAACACACATACCTTAATGTTGTTGTTTTCCTGGAGAACATTCTGTAGGTCTTGTTGGAGCTTCTGCAGCTCAGTGAGACGGTTTTCTGCCAGCTCCCGGTTCTCCTCTAACTCGCTGTTCATTTCCTCAAACTTGTCAGAAGAGAAGAAAAACAATGTAAACAATGTAAGGTATGAAAAGAAACTATAAGTGTTGGCCTTTAGTATTTCATGGTTTACTTGCCAAACTATGAAAGAAATAATGACATCCTACCTTTCTCTTGTTGATAGTGATGGTCCCACATACACTGCTGGCCTCCCCACACACCTTATAGCCTTTGCTGTTAACCTGATGTGGTACAGGAGTGTTATAAATTACTTCCAACATAAACAAAGACATGCTGTTTTTTGGATTGACACAACACTGTGATTGACATAAAATCCAACACATATCCTAATCATCCTCACCCTCTCTAGTATCTCACTCAGGTGTGCATTCAGTCGGTCTTCTCTGCGGCGGATCTTCTCCATGTCCCACTGAAGCTCCTCAATTAGAACTTGCAGTTCACTCACACGCTGGTCTGCTTTGTTAGCAGCACGACCCAGAGACCGGGACTTAAAAAGATAGGAAAACAAAGCAGCCAACATTGCGATGACAGTGAAAGGAAAAGGCTAATTAAAAAATATATGGTGTGCTCCACCAGAGGAGGAACAAGTTGTTGCAGAGAATAAGGAAGGACATATAGCCTGTACCTCACTCGTCATGTGACCGTGCTTCTGCTCAAGGTCCTCAGTCAGCTTCTGAAGCCGCTCATTTTCACTAGTCAGCATGGAGTTCAGTGTAGACGCTACTTTCCACAAGCTACCCTCTGTAAAAGTCAACAATAATGATGAGTGCCAACAAATTAAGTGAACTGATGAAGTTCTCTGAAAAACTTTTCATCTTTAGCTTTTAAATCATGTCTGTGAAGGTTATTGGGAGGTTGGTTTCTAGTAGGAAACTCAAGAAGGTCCGGTTGCCTACTAGAAACCAAACCTGAAGATAGTCCTTTTCACAATTAAATCAATGTCATAACATCTTCCTACCAAAACCTTTCCTCCGTTTATCTCACCAGTTCCAGAGTCCTGCTCTGCCTTCAGTTGGTCCACAGTTTGCTTTAGACACTCATAGATCTCCACCACGCGAGCAGCCACTTTCTGGCTTGACTCTACCCGAACCTGAAGCTCAGCCTCCATCTCCTCGCTGGTGCTGCTTGCCAACGTGGCCAGGAAGGAGTTGGAGGTCTCTCCTTGGTGGCCTGGTTGAAAACAAGGAAAATAGTATTGTTACCTCAATTATCGAAATGTATTTTACTTACAAGGTTGTGATTCTGTGTCAGATTGGTCATCACCTCTGTCCTTAACCCGCTCCTGGTTGGAGTCACCATCAGGTTCTGGAGTCTCTGGCTTCAGGCTCCGTCCCTCACCTGTCGGAGATTTCTCAGGTTCGCTATTAGCTTGGTCATAACGCCTGATGATCAGCTGGATATTTTCATCAAACTGAAGGAGAGAAAATTACATAAAACCTCAACTTTCTGATTTTATACAAACGATGAGACGATCAGTGCAGTTTTTTTTCCTGTGTCAATACTCTCAAGTCTAAAGTGTTTACCTGGTTCCAGTATCGATTGAGGATCAGCAGACTGGCATCATCAGTGGCCTGACGCGTCTCTAGCCGCTCAATTCTCTCTCGCAATTCATCCTCAATCACCTGCACATGAACAAGTGAGGGGATTAACCTCCTCAAAACAAGAGGGGATGCAGCTTACAGTATGAGTTGTAAAACAAGTAATTCTGAATGTGTTTACCTGTCTTTGATCAAGGGATTCTCCCAACTTTCGGTTCTTGGCTTGAAGAGCTTTTATGTCTTGTTCTTCCTGGAAAATAAATTTTTCAGACATTAAAATAAAACAAATATGTAATCAAACAAAAAACTATTATGATGACAGTTTGATATATAATAGATTAGCTCACCGAGTTAGAAACCCCTCCCAATTTAATGACCGTCTCCACTGCGGTGCTTCCCCCGGCAGCGGCGCTGACACACGGACCTCCGTCCTCTCCTTCCCTCTCCCTCCGCTTCTCTGGGGGAGCGCCGAGGGGCGAGGGACCGCTGATCAGATCAGCAGGACGCTTCTGTCCCGACATCCTCAGACTCCTGAAATTACACGCAGAGAGAAACACACACAGAATATGTGACTGTCTGCAGCTAACATCAGATCTAGAAGATTTCGACGACCAAGCTAGGTAGAATGTCCTGGACATACAAGATGCCAAGTGGCCTAAGGCCACTTCCTTAATGTTAATTCTAAAACTACACTAACAAAAATAACAGGCTGTTGAGAACATAAACCCTAATGACCACGCTATTACATAAAAAAAACACGAACTGGCTGGCTAAATTAGTCAGTGTAACGGGGGCTAACGCTAACCATCTGCTAATGATAGCTATAAAGAATTTTGATGTTAATGAAAACCCGCCTCTGAACTGCACTGATGCCTTTACGTTGTGATATTGTCAACAACAGCCACATCTAACCAAAATCTTACCGTTTATAATAATAATAATTGTATTCAGTGAATCTGTGGATGTTGATGTAGCGGCTCCTTGCCTCTCGGAAACGGAAGCGTCAACGGTCTAAAGAAGGGCAACCTTCAGCTGACTCTGCGCCCCCTGTTGACCTGGAGGGAAACACACCCTGCATAACATTTACAGGCTGGAGTTTGTTGCTCGGGCCTCTGTCGACTCCAGGTTCTCAAGAAGCAGCCTGCAGATACAGAGGTGTCAACAGAGACAGATCAATGTGAATTAGAAACACAAAAATGAAACCAGCAAAAAGTACCAGACAATCAAAAACAACAAAACTAACATTTCCTGTCGGACTATCATTTGGATTTAGTTAACAGATAACATTCTCTCAGTCCTTATGTAAAAATGGACTCATGGACAAAGACTGACCTCTGATCAGCTTTGTTAGCAGGTACATTGCATCGAGTGCAGAGTCCAGGTTGTGTAAAACCTTGCTCGCCATTATTTGCTAGACAGGGATCCACCCCAGCATACATGTCGGTTCACACATCCCAATGATTTTTGGACCATTTTCATCGATCAATGTGAGAACTGTTTATATATGACGTGTTTGGCAAGCAATATGGCGCAATAAGGAAGATGAATGAGCGACAAATCACAAACAGCAGGTCATATTTTGCTTCTAGTTAGTTGAAACAAGTCTTAGTTTAATAAAGTCAAGCATGTTCTTATAGTGCTGTGAGGAAACCATGCAGGGAAGAGCACTGCCTTATTATACAAAATCTCAAAGTAATGAAAGTTACAATAATATGAAATAAAGACTAATAACTGTAGACAAGTGACATTACGCGCATCTCCTGGTGAAAATTACACCACTTCTGTTAACTTACATTAGTAAACAAGTAAACAAACAAATTCCATACAGGTTATTCATATTAAAACAAAAACAATCAGGGCCTAAATAACATGAATCAAACCCACAATATTAAATTATCCATGAACCAATTGAGAAAAGTAGTTGAGCTGAGGCCCAGTATCTGTTAGATAACAGACCTCTGTTTACAATGTTTTGTTTCAAGAGTGAATCTGTGAATTAGTTTCTACGATGTGGAAGAATTTCCTTTTGCATTTGGGACATAAACACAACAGCTTATTATAGGTTACACAGCTCTAATCATCATATTGGAACTCCACTGAATACACCCCGAACTAGAAAAACAGGCCGTGCACTGTGCTGCCATAATGCACACTTTCACCTGGGCAAAAGAAACCTGAATGGCAGCATTGCAACAGCGCTCTCACATGACATGTCACCACTGCAGGAGGATGAGGGAGGGGGGCGGGGCGGTGTGATCCGTATGGCGCGTGCATCATTGCAGATTTAGGCGAAACATTCTGTTCCGTCCCCCCCTCTTTTCCCTGATTTGAACCTAAAGTCCACAAGGAAGCACATTGATCCCACAGCGCGCAAACACCGCCCCTGTCTGTCTGACGCAGCCAATTGCCGTGCGGAGGTGACCCCCGCCCCGCCACATCACGCGCACCTCCCCCACCGCACGAGCGCCTCCTCCATAGCCCCAACCAGGCCATAAATACAGCTGCTCGTACTCGGCCCGGCCTCGTCCACCACTAGGAGGCTGCCGAGGTTGTCTTTGGTATCTGTCGCCGTGTCTGTTTGATTCTTACTCTCAGGTACGAAGTGTTTTTCAGTTGCTGTAACTTTTGCAAACCTTGGGTTTGTTTGTTTTAATACGTGGCGTCTGCAGGAGCAGTCTGCATCCCTCCTCATGTTTACAAGTGGAGGCGATGTGGCAGATATGGATCCAGGCTGCAAGTTGTCACTGGCCAAAGTTTTGTCCGACCGGATCAAAGTCCGTGTTGCTGGGTGAACGTTGATGGATCTTGATGATCAGTCGTTCCCTATGCAACACAGACAGGTGGCGATATTACTTTGAAATGGTGGTGGATCAAAGGGCTTTGCTTTGTGCATATGTTGTCTGACCTCGGTTACTGTGAGTCTGTCATATCATATATCAGATCAGATCAGATCAGATCAGATCCTGTGAGAGGGATTAAACAGTCAGTAACTTGTAGTGAGCTGTGGTGCAGGACATCTGTTTGCAGGCCAAAGTTCAAACACAACAGACAAATATTGACAGAGGTGAGGCAAGAGAGGTGTGACGTCACATGTATTAAAAAAAACAACTTAATCTTCCTCATACTTCCTGCAGCCCTCAAGATTCGTTCGCCTAGCAGCTTATTTGTTTTTGTTTTTGTTTTTTTTGTTTTTTTAGGATGACTCATCAGTTCCCATCTCTCTCCCCGGAGCAAAAGAAGGAGCTCTCTGACATCGCGCAGAAGATCGTGGCTCCTGCAAAGGGAGTCCTGGCTGCAGATGAGTCGACAGGTGAGTGATGGTGATATATTTTAATTTCTTGTGTGTTTCACTTTAGTGTCGGCTTTGAAATGACCTCCTTGGCTTTCTCCCCCAAGGAACCATGGGCAAGCGCCTGCAGAAAATCAACGTGGAGAACAACGAGGAAAACCGCAGGTGCTTCCGGGACCTCCTCTTCTCCGCTGACCCCTCCATCTCAAACAGTGTGGGTGGGGTAATTTTGTTCCACGAGACGCTCTACCAGAAAGCAAACAGCGGCAAGACCTTCCCCCAAGTGATCAAAGATCAGGGCATTGTGGTGGGCATCAAGGTGAGGAACTCGCAGTGACTGAGGCTAAAGCACATCACTATTGAATACATATGTTTGGGTCTTTCACATATGGATCTGTGGAGATGAACGGATGTGTTTTGACTGTTGTCAGGTGGACAAAGGTACAGCTGGTCTAAATGGTACAGATGGAGAGACCACAACACAAGGTAAAACGAATCAAACGTTATTATTTTACCAAATGTCTGAAAAAACATGAATATAATAGGACAGTGATTTAGACATTTATGATAGAAAGTTAGTGGAAAAGTGTACATAATCAACAACCAGCTGACAAAGAAAGAAACAAGACTGCAGGTAGAACTAATTTGTACTGACTTTGTAATGTGATGTGGAAAAACATTCAGCATGTTACAGATGACTGTGTAAGGCTGCCACCACAGAATACCAACTTTCACTGGTGTTTCGCCTACAGGGCTTGATGGCCTCTCGGAGCGCTGTGCCCAGTATAAGAAGGACGGCTGTGACTTTGCCAAGTGGAGGTGTGTGCTGAAGATCTCCGATCGCTGCCCATCAGCTCTTTCCATTGCTGAGAACGCCAATGTCCTCGCCAGATACGCCAGTATCTGCCAACAGGTGTGTGTGTATTTGTGTTTTGTGGCGCTGCATTTATCCAAAAAGTGACAAAAGAGCTCCAGCTTGTTTTATTCTTCTAAATGTGACATTTACATACTCATTCAGAACGGCCTGGTGCCCATTGTGGAGCCAGAGATTCTGCCTGACGGAGACCATGACCTGCAGCGCTGCCAGTATGTCACAGAAAAGGTTGGATCATTATCCTCCGTTTATTTGTCCAAATACAAGATTCCCATCGGATGAAGGATTAGAGCATGTGTAGTAATAAATCCCTCATCGCCAGGTTCTGGCTGCTGTGTACAAGGCTCTGTCCGACCACCATGTGTACCTGGAGGGCACATTGCTGAAGCCCAACATGGTCACTGCTGGACACTCCTGCACCACAAAGTACACCCCTCAGCAGGTCGCCATGGCTACAGTGACTGCCCTGAGGCGCACTGTCCCTGCTGCTGTGCCAGGTGAGTGTCAGGCCAGCTCGTCCCTCTATGGACAACAAGGTTTCTTCGTAAACTAACTATGTGGAACGCGATTTGTGCTGTCTCCCTCCAGGCATCTGCTTCCTGTCTGGGGGCCAGAGTGAGGAGGAGGCCTCTCTTAACCTGAATGCTATCAACAAGGTGCCCCTCCACCGCCCCTGGAAGCTGACCTTCTCTTACGGCCGTGCACTCCAGGCCTCCGCTCTTGCAGCCTGGCAGGGCAAAGCTGCCAACAAGGCAGCTGCACAGCAGGCTTTCTGCAACAGGGCCAAGGTGAGTAAACACTAATTAATATCTCACACTTATCAATTTGCAGCTGGACTCTGCACAGAACCGGCTACTAAATGAGTCTAATCTTGCATTACACAATGCTGAGCTGATTGTCAATGATTGATTAAAAAAAAAAAAAAGTTTTTCTCTGTTCAGTCTTGCAGTAATGTGACAATATTAACTTGGCTGATTATTAACAAAGATTTGACTTTGCCCTAACTTCTCCCCTCGGTTGCCCTTCAGATCAATGGCCTGGCTGCCAAAGGAGAGTACCAGCCCACCGGCTCAGCTGACCAGGCCTCCATGCAGTCTCTGTACACGGCCAGCTATGTCTATTAGATACTGTGAACATTACAACCTCCAAAAAGTGCACATGGACCAAACATCTTTTCTTCTTCCCCATATGACCAACAACATGGGGAGAAGAGCTCTTATACTGAACTGTTTGTCTACTCAGTGAAATGACTGGAAATAAATTAAGTAACCAAAACCACTGGCATTATGGTGACTTATTTTTTTTCGAAGGGGGGGGTGCTTATCTCCTCATTCAGCCAGATGTTCTAGGTGTTTGACTCTTGTGGAGATTAGAAAACGTTTTGTTTCATGATCGTCAATCTGCACATATTTTATAGTCTTTATTTAACAAAGACAATGTACATCATATAAATTGCACCAAGTAGAGTCAAAAGGTAAGACTGCATCATTATAAAGAAATCCCTGGCCAAATCCCTTTTTTCACACATTCACAGGAAAAAGATGGCAACACATTGCTATACAGGCTCTTCACATTCATTCACATATATAAACATAGAAACTAAGCAATACATATGTCAAGTTATGTGCAAGAGATTCCAATCCATATGTGTCCCAGTATAAATGTTATTTTGAATATCAATATACTATTGAAGCAACAGGTACAGTGTAAATTAGAGTCACAAAAGAATCAACAAGATTGAACTGGAAATCTACACTGACCGTATATTTAGATGAATAATTTCATGATTAGATTTAGAAGTTGGAATGGAAAGCAGACATATAAACCTAAGTACAAAAGCAGGGCCCCATGACTTTCCCAGTGTTACATCACTTACTTTACTGTTTGTAAAATATAGATTAGGAGTAGGTGATATAAGATTGTGTAAACCTGGAGTATAATACAGTAAGCAGTCTGTGAATGCAGTTATATAGTAAGGCGTGCATATGACCGATGCAATTAGTACACACAAGGGTTCCTGTAGGCATTAGTGGTCACTGTGCTCCCTTCCTAAGTGCATATACAATATTTCCCTCATGTGAGTGGACAGGAATCATTTTCATTCCCAAGTAAGTTTTACCAAAAGCAAAAATAAAGAAAAAAAAAATCAGTGATACATTTTAGGTTTTTCAGGACTACAGTACTCACATGAACTGTAGAGTGAACTTCTGTGGGGCTACTGCCACTAGGTGGTGTAGCATTCAATGAATACTGCCATTTCTAGGTAAACAACAGGTAGAACAGTGTTACATGTTGGTGTGGAATCATTCATTGAAGAGACTGGTCTCCGTTTGATGCCGTTTCACTCTCTGCTGGTGCTGATGCTGGTGCTGGTGCTGGTGCTGGGATGCACTGGACAACAACCTGTTGAAGATATTGAGGTGGTGGGCAGTTTAGACACGAGGGAAACAGGTATCTGATTTAATAATGAGTGAGACAGGACGAGTCACATTGTGAGTAATGAAATCTGATTTTTTCTGGCACCTGATGCCTTTGGATATTTTATCATCTCAATAAGTTTTTGGTTTTGATTAAATATTTTTACATAACTGTTACAAAAATGTTACATATGACTGCATTCGTTTGACTGTAATGCAAATATATTTACATTTGTTTGAATTCTAAGAGTCTATGTTATATTTTGTGATTGTCATATGTTGCCTATATGGGTAGAACTACTACACTGCTGAGTTTCTAGTTATGATGATGTGAAAAGAATGTGTACACAATGCTGCTATAAAATGTATACATATATTTTACATTGTCATGAGTAACAGTAAAAAAGAAAGAAATTTACCTGAGTGCGAGTGGATTTCAGTGCGAAACGTGCAAATATACACAAGAAGATGAGAAGCGCTGCCACACACAGAGAGGACATGAACAGTATGCCTTCGATACCAGTGAGTAGGTTCTGAAGTAACAGATTGTCAAAAGCAGAGTTATCCATACACTGTCAAATTGTTTATGAAATTTTGGTCAAAAAGGAAATGCTTCAACTCACCAGTCTGTAGAGTTCCCATCCCCCTGGATCTCTATACTTCATGTAGAAGAAATACCCCAAGCAGTGTATCCTGAAACCAACAGAGACGATGGTTCCCAAGAGAGAAACCACATACATGGCCAAACACACAGTCACCTGGGGAAGAGAAGTTCATTAAGCAGAGAATTGAGAAAGAAGGTTACATCTGAGCAAATAAAATTAAGGTCCAAGACTAGAACCTGAGACCACAGATATACCTACCATCTTCTTGGATGGATGTATCTCAGTGTAGATAGACAGGTTTCCACAGATAACAAACTTCAAAACACAACCACACAACATGTTATAATGTCATTTTCTACTGTCATTGCATTTAACATATCTAGACATATAATAACTAGACAATTGCATGTTGGATTGTTCAGACTTGACAGAACTATGTGCTCTACTGGGTGTATTTCAGTTACTCCTGTCTTTGGTTGGTTCATTGGTCCTGACCACACAGACACAGTAATGTTAACAATTTTTCAAATCTTAGAATGAAAAAAAAAGTTTCATTTTTGATTTTTTTTTTTAATTTAATTTAAAATAAAACAACAACTTTCAGGCAATTTCATTTGCTACGATCTCACCATTCACTGTACTTTTTCAATACAACAACAAGAAGAAAGAAATTCTCTATTTTCAGACTCTCATTGCTAACCACCAAAGTCATATGTACCAGAGCTCCCTGCCAAAAGGGGATGTAGAGTGAAGAAGAGGTGTCCTCACGTTCACCAGTCAGATGAAATCCCATCAGCACCTCTGCACAGCCAAAGATGAGAATGACAATCTGAGGAGCGAGAAGAAAGAGGAAGCATAACGGCACAGTCAAGGGTCTTTTTTTGGGTCTTTTTTCATTACTTAAAACCTGTATGACAAATCTCCGTCTTTACAGCCGTCCACTGGTTAATGTCTCACCCCAAGACATCTAGGCTCTTTCTGGACAAAGCGATGCAGAGGCTTGCTGTTCAGAAGCAGCCTGTCCTGCGCCTTTTGATTCCCATCTCCCCCTGTTGTTCGAACTGTTGGCTCCATGCTCTCCATTGCCAGTAACCACTACGCAGTGTCCTACGCTGTAGGAGGACAGAACAAGAATTAATCAAACCAGATGCAGACTCTCTCCTCGGGGGTGCTCGAGATTTAAGGAAACAAACTATTTGTGGTGAAAGAAGCATGACTCCTGATAGGCCTATATGCTACACGCAAATAAAAGTCTAAGATGAGCAGGGATATATACAAAAACACTGAGTGACCCACCTTGTTGTTGTAGTTTTCCGTGTAAGTGTGAAAGATAACGGAGGGAACTGTTGAGGGTGGAGAGAGGAAATGAGGAAATTCGAGACTTTCACTTCTTTTTTTCACAATAGGGAGGAGCTGTCCACTGGGGAAGTTGCAGACTTGAGGCTGTGCAACACTACAATGCCCATTCAGTCAGACAAATAAAATTAAATCCTACTGAGAGATGTTACGTAATCCAAGGACAAAGACTGTTTTGATGTAAAAATCAATAGCAATACAGTTGAATAATGTCTAAACCATCTTTGCTGAACCCAATTGATGTCTTGCGGAAAAAGAGGAGTTGAAATATTTTGGAAAAAAATATTTTGGAAATGTTTTCTTCCTGGAAAAAATGTGCTTGTCAAGATGAAATGGGCTGAAATAATTTCTGCTTTTTTTTTTAGTTTACTCAGCACAGACTCTTGAAGGAAGTTTTCCCCCCAAACATAACACAAAGAGTACAATAATGTTCCAGCTTCTCTGCGTGATGCAAGATTATACAGTGCAATGTATAACAGATGATCAGTGAATAAATACACAAGAATATTAATGTCAATAAAATGATACTTTGTACTCATCATAACCTTTAACAAAAAATGTTCGTTGTGAAGCTGTTTATTAATACATCTGACTAATAGATACAAGTTACAATCACCGGTGGCATTGTATCTTTGCTTCAAAATACAAAATCTAAAATCTGTCATCACAAAAAGGTGGTTTTCATTATCTTAGACGTTTACAAGTTTCATAGCAACATGTGTTCTTCAGTTCTAAACAAATGTCATACTGAGACCAACATGTAAAAATAAATAATAAGTCTTCTGGTTTGTGAATGCATGTAAGACTAAAATGTTAAAAACATTACTTAATTTTTACAGTTATTAAAATATCATTAGTAACTATGCTGGTAACCAATGGCAAAAATATATCATATCATACACTACATACAAAAACAGCATCTGTCTCTCAATGCATACAAATAAATATATGAAAAGGAGTCTTGTATCTCCTCCATGACATTGTACTCAATAGATGTGAATTTGATGCTTGTACATCAAGTTCACATCTTGTACATTGGCTTAGGAACATGGGGGGTTGTCCACCTGCAGGACAGCAAATGCTGTAACATAATGTAATTGTGATTAAGTCCATATGCAATGAACATAATTTTGTATGAACATCATTACCATGCAGGCAGATCAGTAAGATACTAGGTGGTGCTCCAGGAGGTATGCTGCTCTCCGCCTCATCTCTCCCTCACTATTGTACTGAATGGCTTCTAATAGTGAGACTCCATTTAGTTTCACAAACTCTTCTGCCACCTGAAAGGAAAGAGCAACCAGAACGTCTGAGACATCACAAGCAAAAGGTCCAACAATCACAGTCTATCTAGTAATGAAACACAGTGGTAACCTGACAGAGTTCATGTGTGTAGTTCATGTAGCTTTGCGTACCTGCGGACTGCTAACCAGGAGCATGTAGAGGACCTCCAGGCTCAGGGTCACCATTTCTTGGTCAGCCATTTTTAGCGTGGCACAAAGTGAAGACAGCAGTCCCAATTCAATCAGCTGGACACAGAACTGCTTTTTCTTGTGGGCAATATTTGCCAGAACCCTGAGGATCTGACCAGATGGCACAGGAGGTGTAAGATTGTAGGTACACATAATCATTGCCTGCCACAACATCTGTGAAGAAATACATCATAATCAATAATACTAAAGTTTGGCTTTAGCTTCCACCAACCAACCATTGTATTGATGCCCTGAGAGAAAGGGAGAAGCTGGATCAGTCCAGGAACCAAGTTAAGGGTCAGCAGAGCAGAGCAGAAATCACTGGAATGAGCTAGAGAAGACATTTTAACAACTCATATTACAAATAGTAGCTCCTAATACACACATTAAAGAAACAACCCCTGCATAAATTAACTACCTGTGAGAGATGTTTCTTTGCAAGACATGTATCTCTGGCATCAAATACAAGAAATTATAAACTTAATTGTTAGAATTTGAAATTACTAAAACTGTCTCAGTGATGTATCCCCATAGAGGGGATGGCAACGGACCTGTGAGGTTGTTGAGTACCCAGATGCCCTCCCTGGCCAAAGCTGGATGGGTGTGTATGTAGGCATGAAGAAGCGTACACAAAGCAACCACAAGTTGAATATCACCAACTTGTGTGCTCAGGCTGTCCACTGGGCAGAAGGACAGGAGGTTCCCAATGCACCGCAGGAGAGGACAGACAAGCTGAAGAGGGACAGCAAATAGAATGTTTTCCAGTTACACACACACCCATATTCAGTATGTATTGTCCACCTCAAATGTTTCTCTAAGAGATTTATTTAACATGCTGACATGAACTAAAAAAAGGATGGTGGTTAGAAACGAATATGAAGATGGAACTATGAAGATGAAGATCTAAAATTAGTTTCTGTAAATGAAAGGTCTTGATATCTGGTTAGTACGATAGTAAGATGTGGACAAACATACTGTGTTTACTCAATTAACTTCCTTACCAACTCCATTCCTTCTTCTTTGATTCCTTTGGCAACAGCACCACCTACTGATATTAAAAGAGAGCTGCACTGCAACAGGGTCCCATTTGCAAACAGCTCTCTGGAAGACTTACTGCTTCAAGCAGGATAAGAGAAGAGCAGCAGATCACTGTTACTATGACTAAAATTACAGTTTGTGAAGTCATTACACACAATGTTGATGTAGTCAGCAGTAGTTGCTGAAAATCCAACTGGGCTCACCTGCAAGTCAGGTAGTGGAGACACCATGCGCACTCAATAGCAGGTGCAAGGCTAAAGTTTGGGTTTGGAGTCAAGACCGATAACAACTGTGAAGGTAGGGTGGAAGTCAGAACCGTCCTACAGACAAAGAGGAAGCTCGTTGAGGACAGTGTCTATCAATGTCTCTAAGAACAATAATAGAGATTAGAGAGATGACTTGGTGTGCATACGGGATTATTTTCTCTGTAGTATCTTTGGACTGGAGAATCTGAGACAGTGTGAAACCCACAGCTTCCACCACAGCAAGATTATGCCTCTGGTTCTGGACACACATAAACATCACTAGTTCAGGAACATGTGGATTTTAAATTCATTTTCTTTGCAAAACTTAAACAAAATTGACAAAGATAAACGGAAATATTAAAAAAGATACAGTGGATATATTGCTGTGACATCTCCATCAATGAATCAGGTGAGGTTACCTCTATACAGTTGGCCAGTGCTGGTATGATTCCCTGGGCCAGGAGTCTCTCTTTTATAACATCACTGTCTGGGAACAGATTACCCAATGTGTAAAGGCACAATTCCTGCATACACATGAAAATATATGCAACAGGGAAGGTCAGAAATTTATGGATTATTAGGTGATCATATTAAACACTGCCTTGTGTGAACATTACTAACAGTGAACTTGGTGCTCTGGCCGGACAGATAAGTGAGGAGGTAAGGGGTGGCAGGAAGACAGGCTGGAGCCACATTAGTGTGGGGAGAGTGAGACAGCTGATGAAGACACCGAACGGCATGAAGACGACACTGAGCATTAGAGCCAGTGAGAAGACCGACCAACAGATGCATGCTGTTTTCCTGCCTTGAGGGAAGAAAGATTTACAGACAGACATGACACAAATGATGGAGATAAAAGAAACATTTAAAGTGGTCTGATATGATGTCACTACTATACTTGATGAAGGTGAGCTGTGCTGAAGGCTCACGGAGCACTTTACTCAGGGCTTTCAAGTGGGTCTCCTTGTCAGGCTCGCCGTGTTGAAGTTTGGAAAACAAAGAGACCACGTCCTGAGGAAATGAGCAACAGGTTAAAACATCAACATTCTCCACTGATTCTATATTTGCATGTCCGTCAGAGACCTGTTCTCCTGAGGTAGTTTCCATGGTGACACCCGGCTGCTCCTCATCTTCCACCAGCAGGAGTCTCTTGCTCACCAGCTGTCTGTCTCTACGTGCCTGTCTCAGCACTATTAAAATACACATTGACAAATATTACATTACTATCTGCTTCAGTAACATCAGAGCAGCCTACACTTAGTTATTCAATGTAGAGATGACACCATTGTGTTTACACAGAAAGCTGATCTGTAGACTGTTATTATTAAACGTTAGTGGTTATACATAACAACAACGAATTTGCATTATTATTATTTATAGGTGATTCTCGTCGTTTTAAGTTCATGGATATTTAACTAGGCAGGTTTATTATTGCACATATTTGTTCCTAAATAGGCAACAGAAACAAATACAAAGAAGGACAAACTATCAACGAACAGCAACACAGTGAAGCCAAGCATTTTCGAAGAGCATTATAACATTAGAGTAAGACGCAAAACGACCATGGAGGTATACAAACGACTATACCAGGACGAAGTATCAACAAATAGATGCAAAACATCAGCAGAGGGACACTATGGGCACACAGAGTAACCAAAGTGACACGTCAAACGAAACGTTATTACGCAGAAACGTTGCGGAGAGACCTTTTTCGTGCTCTCGCCTCTTTAGTCGGTGCTGCTCCAAGCTGTCGGCCGCACGACCAGCTTTATAACGAACTCTGTTCAGCCTCCACATGATTCTCCTCGGCTGCACTCTACCTCCCTACTCTAATGCCCCGTGTCTACACAAGTTCATTTCAGAGTGCAGGAAGTTTGCGCTCTTCTTCTATGTGTCTGCTCCTTCCGCTTATAAATGCTGCAACGCCATCTAGCTGACATCCAGAGATACAGGGTCCGGGCTGACAAAGGTCAGAGATAATTGAATGAAATTCTAAAAAAATATATATTTAAAATAAAATAACAAAAAGTTTTATCGGGCAAAAAAATGAATTCGTGGACATGTTTGTTTATATGACAGGAGCATTGGCGAGACCAATCAACGGCCGGAAGCGACCAATGGAGAGCATGCGCTCTGTAGACACAGTGCTGGGGTACGCCCACCGGATGTCCGCAGTGTTTCCCCGGGAAAGCGCGTTTCCAGGAGGACTTTACGTTAAGTAAAGAGCATCGGTAAGTAGTTTTATCCACAAATATTGAAAAAAATTACAAAACGCCACATTTACTTGTATGAGATAAACCACCTAAAACTCAGGAACAATATTTTGTTAATTGTTAATAATAAACAAGGAAATGGTAGTGTTTCAAGTGTTGTTAACCAGGTTTTGTTGTTAGAAAAACCGTTAGCATTTAAGTGATATAATTTCCTTTATCAAATGTATAGATTCATATCTGAAAAGTCGTTTTTAAATAAATTGTGTTAGTTGTAGAAAACATTTGATACATTAATCAGATCAAACAAGATGTCCTTTATTATCTTGTTTGAGGACATAACATACCACACATGCCGAGACATAGCACGTATGTCACAGTGGACATCACATGTATTGTACAACTTTTAAAAGACAACTACAAAGCAGAGATATTTTTGTAAGTCAATCTTTTTGAGGCAAACATATGTTGAAAAGCTCACAGTATAGTAATTAACTAGTCAGGGCTACTTGGACTCCAGGGGGTAAGTCTCCAGTTGAATATGTGAAAACTAGTTTGCAAATGAACTGAGAGGTCAAAGCCCCACCCCCACATGTTGATACAAATGCAAACTTGGCCAAAACCGGCTCAGACAAAAGACCAAAGAGACATAAACAGTCTGCTCAAGTGTGTATGAGTGAATGTGAGTGAAGTAATATCTCCTAAAAGTTTATCATTTAAATCATATTTAGTTAGTAATGAAGATGTTTTTTAAGGAATTGTTGCTGTTAGTCAGTAGGGAGCATCCTGTGGGGGTAATTTACATTGCAGCCGCAGGTATTTTTCACGTTTTCACTGCAATTTCCTGTTGTCTTACTGGCACCGACTGTTGATTGGTGGAATTGTGTGAAGTCATGAATAAGGATGAGTATTGTCCCAGGGGTGCTTGTTAATGCATAGGTGTGTTTCAGTTGAGCAGTTCATCCACACATTGCTACAGAAAGACAGACACTCAACTTTTACCATTTTATACTCTTTTAGTATACAGACAAAATTGTCTGAGGTGTTTTTTGTTAGGGATTGAAGGTCTTAGCTTCTTTTTGTGGTAGCCTATCTTTATTACTGAGTGGTCTTCCTTCCTACAGATAAACCATGGAGAAAATAACTGAGAAACTACTACTGGAGAAAGGCTCTCCAAAAACCAACAAACTGGAGCAAATCAAGACACTGAAGTAAGGACATGTCTTTCCTATATGTTAGTGTTTGCTTTGTATAGGTCTGCTTACTATTACTGTTGTAGTTCTATGTTGGAGATGTCTATGGGCAGCAAGGCACATCTAATGTACAAAAAAGTACAACTTGGAAAGTAGTTTGAATAAAAAGTTCTGAAATTATGAGCTTTTTCAAAAATTAAGAAACACATTTATTGAAATATTGAAAAATAATGATGGTGTTTGTGTTTTTGTGCTACTCCACATTTGATTTGATTTCATACTACTTGGATACACCAACTCTTCTGCTCTCAGTCTGTCCAAGCTTGGGCTGAAGCTTCAGGATTTGCCAGTCAAACTGCTGTCTCATCTATGCTCCCTCGAGCGGTGGGATCTGTCTGGGAACACGCTGCAGGAACTACCCAAAAATCTGAAGCTGCCTACCCTTTGCTACCTGGACCTCAGCGACAACCAGATGGAGGATGTCACAACTCTGGAGTCCTTGAGCAATCTGGAAGAACTGAAGATGGAGAACAACCTTTATATCACGGTGAGGACACAGCTTAGCGTTAGGGAAAAATAAACTGTAAAAAAGTATTAAAAAGCTTTATTTGCAAATCACATCAGAAGCATGACTTGTAACTTTGCCTCTCTTGTGACTTCCTTTCAAAATAAAATGACACCTCACCTAGGCTTGGTGGTTAATGTTGTTGCTCTTCCACAGGTGAGTGATAATTACAAGTTGATGGTCTTGTTGCCTAAACTGAGGATTTACAATGGTAAAGATGTCAGTACTACTGCCAACCACTTGCGCTATGTCTACAGTGAGAACCTGAGAACCAGGGTATGAAACTCATCAATTATTTTTAATATTAATAGAAATGCAGATTTATATTCTATAGTAAGTCATTATGTCACTCCTGCTTTAAAAGTGTCTTCTGTCTATTTAGATAATTGCAGTTTGGAAAAAGAGCTTCCATCTCCCAGATCCCATGACAGCAGGGAAACTGTCCACCCTGGAGACAGATTTTGTCAACACTGCCCAGCAGCAGGTTAAATATGGACCCAGTTCAGTCACTGACTTCACCAGATGGAAGGTAAGTTTGGTAATGGTGTTTACAGATATTGCGAGAGACATTTCTGCTCTTTTTATAACTGTCTTTGTCTTTGTTGGTTTTAGGTGGGAATTTTGGCTAAAGAGTACCTGCGCTCTCTGTTGGATCCAAAGGAAGAACTGGAGAGCATTGAGTCAACTGAAACAAAAGATGACTGTGTAAGAATTCAAAGGATGATACCCTCAATTATCATAACCCAACTTGACCTCATGGTCACTGTGATTCACCAGCTGTACAGTGTCTTTAGATAATAGTGGTGTCTTCCTCTGTAGTTGTGGGTTGTTACTTTGATTAGGTCATTTGAATCTGAAAAAAATCGTAAATTTTTCCAGGAATTGGTTTAGAGTCGCTATGTTTTCACTTTATTCAGGAAACCTTAACTCCTACAAAGAGAAAAACAAACAAGGACCTGGACTCCAGCATCAGCCTCTCGCCTCGGAAAAAGCTGCGTTCAGATCTCCCAGACTCTTCAGCCGAGGACAGTCCTCGCAAATCTAGTCTCCGCCCCAAATCAAAGACATTAACCCAGTCCAGCAGTGTCAGGATGAGCCCCCGCAAGGCTAGTCAACCTCCCACCACTCCCACCAAGGCACAGAGGGCAGAGAAGCCCAGGAGAGCTTCAAAGACAGCGGATGGAGGTCAGATTCAACAGGAGGATGATTTCACGAGAGAAGATCAATTTACTGGGATACTGCCTTCAGTGAAGAGCAGCAAGACACAAGTAATTTTAAACACTACTGTTAGTGCTTTTTTGTTCATCAGCAGCAAATGCCCAATATGTGGCATCATCAGAATGTCATGACATTCAATCTTCTTTCCCTTCACTCCGATGTCTCCTTTTCCATCTTCCTGTTTCTTTTCCCTCCTGCAGCCGTTGTGCCTGAAGCCTCTCCACGTCCTTCAGTGCCACAGTAAACAGGACAACTCGGAGGATTTCTCCACCCAGCTGTGGGCCTGTGCTTTCCAGCCGCTTCCAGATTCAAATGGTAACGTTAAGGAACCTTAGATGGTCAAAATGAAAAGCTTTAATTTTCTGTCTTGCTGTATTCACAGTAAGGAAACAAATAAACTCTTCTTTCTATTGACAGGTGGTACTGGAGGAAGCCGTTTGGTTGCAACCTGTGGTGGAGACTCTGTGTGTGTGATTGACTGCGAAACAGGGATGGTGATGAAGAAGTACAAAGTTCCTGGGGAGGTGTGCAACAGTTGCTTTTAAGATTAGACTTGTCTTTGGTTGTTTGGCTATCATGAAATAACATGAGATTTCATCTCTTTGTATGTGTTTTTCATCACAACAGGAGTTCTTCTCTTTGGCCTGGTCCACGGTGTTGATGTCCAGGGGAGGCGGGGCCCCGGCTCAACACTGCAGCATCTTGGCAGCTGGTGGAAAGAGAGGACTGGTCAAACTGATCCACCCCAGAAACAACGTAGCATACGGGGAGTTCAGAGCCAGCCGCAAGTCGTTGTCTGTCCTCCGCTTCAACCACCACAAGGGAAACTTCCTCTACAGTGAGTCATGTTTATACACAGATGAATATCCAAGTTTTAAAGATTTAAATGATTGACAGCATCACAATTTTTTTCTTGCAGCGGGGTCATATGATAACAAGATAGTAATGTGGGACATTGGAGGAGTGGACAGCCAATACAACTTCAAAGTTGTGTGAGTGTTTTTTTTTAGTTTGATCATAATGTTGTTGGATTGTAGGATGTCGTGTTTTCACATTATATATTGAGAATATTTCTGCCCTGTGTTTGTCCAGTCAGCTGCTGCTGTTGGAAACCAGTGCCACACCTTTGCACATCTGCCTCCCTCCCATGTCCCCAAGCACTCACCTGCTCACTGCCTGTGAAAATGGCCTGCACTGCTTCAACACACAACTCGGTATCAACACCGCAAAGAGGTAAAGGCACTTACACTGCAAACTTTACAGTGCTCACATACAAAATGACTTGTGGTTGAATCAGATATTTTTTAAAGGGTGAACTTGAGTGTTTTGTAAAAATAATAATTCTGCCACCAGCAGTTGTGTTTTTTGTGTATTCGTGAAGAAAACTTTTTGTAAACGCTTTCTATTTCCTCAGCAGGTCCAAGGACATGGAGATAACTTTCCCCATATACAAGACAGAAGACAACGACCATGACTACCACACCATTGATGGCCTTAGTTTTCTTACTGATGACATAGTGGGTAAGTGAGACACTCACAATAATAGTATTTTTTTGTTTTTAACTATGCTGTCAGCACGTCCACTCGGTTAGGTTAGGACTCCCTCTTTTTTCTCACTTGTTTTTTCTCCCTTTTCTGTTTCACTTCTAGCCTCCAAGAATTACATGCACGGCTCAATTTACTTGTGGAGCTGGAACAGGACCAAGGCTCAGCGGCCCGACAAGAAGAGCAGGGCGGTGTGTGCTGTGGTTCTTGCAGAGCTGCAGTGGGCCAATACCGAGATTCCCTACCTGGCTCTAAACACCTGCCCTGGTGAGTCCACATCATCTTATTGGTAGACTTTTCATTTTCCAATTATCTCTTGGTTCAGTAAAGGTTTGGGTTTTAGTTCTGAAGGTAACGGTTAGTGAATGTATTATGTTAATGAGTTGTCCCCCGCGATAGTGTATCTAATGCATTGGTTTGTTGTTATCGCTGCAGGCCAGGTATACGTTGTGTGTGGTGACGATAAAGGCAGACTATGGACATACCACATCACCCACCTCCAGAGTAACAATTTCCAGCCTGGGAAACCCATTCTGCCCACTGAGGTAATCATCTTGTCTTAATTTGCTGTTATTTTAAATTGTCAGACAAATCTTAAAATAATAATACAATTAATCACTGTCTGCTTTCTTTTCTGGCAGGTGTTGGAGTGGCCAATGCCAGTAAGGAAGGGCCTCAGCCAAATAGAAGGACCCTCCATCAACAGTGTTGCAATGGACGCTGAGCTACACTACCTGGTGGCCCTCAGTGACAAGAACATGGTGATAGTGTGGAAACGAGAGGAGTGCTGAGCAGCAGTGCAATGCAGAAGCTGCAGGGTTTTTGAACTGTGAAAAAAACAGTAGCAACATTAACAAATGTTGGTATTTGCTGGGTTCAGATACTTCAAATACAGTCCTGGAAATGTGATGGAACGATCATACGCAGGAGCAAACACCAACAGTGATAATGCCAACATGCCTCTGTCTTAGAAAACTAAGACAGACAGACTGATCTATTCTGGGATTTTGTACTTCTTGTTCTCTCGATTAGTATGACGAAGCAGACTTAAATGGCAATGATGCAGTTGGATTGGTTAGAGCAAATAACAGCCAGATTGGCTGAAGATGAAAACACAATATACTATAGAAATAGTAGAAAATACCCCCTGCAGACTTGTGCATAGAATTTAAGCTTTAAGTAATGTAAGTTTTATTTAAAGAAATTATAAAACTTTTTAAAAGCTTAACATACATATATACACACATATATATATATATAGATAGATAGATAGATTACTATCTACATGTTACTACGTGTGATAGTAACCTATCACACGTAGTAACATATATGTGTGTGTTCTTTTTTACTCACCCTTGTTTAAAGTCAAGGACAGACGATGTCTCACCTTGTGCAGATTTGTGAATTCTGGCAATACAAAAAAATCTAATTTGAAGTTTGACTTATGGAAGACAGAGGAGTACTATATATCACTGTCATGTTATTTTCATAATAAAAAGTCTTCAGACTCAAGATTACAAAAACTATAGGGTTTCATTTGTATTTAAAACATGATGTATGTATGAAGACTCTATCAGGTCAGGTAAAACATTCGCTTTAAAAAACAAGGCTGTCATAAACACAACTTTCACCCAATATAAAAAACAGGACATGAACACAATTTTCATATGATTTGTAAAATTCATTCTTATGGACCAATGAGAAACAGGTGCTATAATAATAAACACACTAGCATGGCAACAGTATCATCTCACTATAAAAATCATCAAGTGAATTTCTTAAATATTCTTAGTCTTACTTAACCATCAAACTACACAGCCCTTTTACACATAATTCGTATTAAAATTGAAAATACCATATAAAAACAATAAGAAGACATTTGTGGCAGTGTATACCACTACAATGGTGAACATAATACAAAAAACTAAACTAAAAACACGTCAATAAATCTTTACAGGTTTAGCTGATCCTTCTACCCATTCAAATATGACCAGAAATAAGGGATAAAGGATGTTTTGGCTTCATCCTGATGAAAAATCAAAGCTCTTCATGACTCTGTGCTCTTAGATTTCTTTTTCTGTGGAGAATTAAAGAAAAAATATGGAAATTGAATGAGCGCAAACATCTGACATTGACTTTGTGACAGTGACTTCAACGATAAACTTTTTTTCCATTGTGTGATTATTCTTTTTTCTGAACAGCGCTAACACTTTTTTTAATACACCGACCTAATAGAAAGTATGCTGCAAGATTGGATACCTTATTGTCACTGGATGGTGTTTGGAGAGTTTGTATTGCTTCTGTGACTTGAACAGAATGTGCAGGTGTTGGTGGGGCCTCGGCCGATTTCAACTTGCTTTTCTCTGAGAGAAAGATGAAGAAATAGTGGAGGTGAAACTTCCACAACCATAAAGAAAGGCACCATGTTATGACCGGTGTGGTTTATCTACTTACTTTTTTTCTTCTCTGACGGAGGATTTGTTGTCTCAGGGTGGGGTTGAGGTAGGGGGTCAAGGTCCACTGAGGTATCGATCAATGATGAATTCCTTTTCTTTTTCTTCTTGACTTTTTTGGTCTGCTCTGGCGTTACCTCTGTGCCACCATTCTCTGTTATGTCCTCTTCAGTCACCTGCTCTAATGTCTCATTATGATCAGCTGTGTCATTTTGATCCTTTTTCTTTTCCTCAAACATCAGCTCTGAATTTTTCTCCTCAGGATTTTCCTTTTTCTTCTTCACTTTTTTTTCTTTAACTATTTGCTCTGAGTTTTCCTCAGCCAAAGCCTCGTCGTTTTTCTTTCTCTTTCTTTTTCCTGCTACCTGCTCAGTATTTTCTTGGTGTTCTTCACTTTCTTTCTCTGACAATAACCCACTGTCTACTGTCTTCTTCTTCTTCTTCTTAGCTTTCTTTTCATCAACTCTCTGCTCTGTGTTGTCTTTCACATCTTCACCTGCCAGCTCAGCATTTTCCTCACTTGCTGTTTTCATTACAGGAGTTTGCTCTAAATTATCATCATCACTTTTCCTTTTTTTCTTCTTCTTCACTTTCTTTACTTGTACCATTTGCTCTGAAACGTCCTCATTGTCAGCATCTCCATTCTTGTTCTTTGTCACCGCTTCCTTCTCGTTCTCAATCTTCTCCTCCACAGATGTACCAACACATTCTTTCTGTGTCACCTTACTCTTTTTTTCCTTCCTTCCTTTACTCTCCTTTGCCGTTCCATCTTCACAAATCTCATTCACATTTCCTTCCACCCTTTTTGCATTCAGCTCCCTTTTCTTCTTCTTGGGCTCAGACGTTGTCTCATCACTTTTTTCGTTACTGGGAGACATGACTTTCCGCTTCTCTTTCACTGGTGTCTGCTTTGAAGGGGACATGGTGGATGTGGCCACTCTGTCCTGCTCAGTGACATTTTGCTCCTGTCCCGGGGTGGCAGAGGAGGTCACAGGGGTGGTCTTTACTGCAATGTCCTTCTTGTGTCCACTATTATTTACTGCTGTCTCTGTCGCAGCTTTCCCTTCCACCTTTTCATTCCTTTCAGCTGTCCCGTTATTCTGTTGTGTGGGTGGACTGGTTTTCGCAGGAGGTTTAGCACGGGGTTTCCTCACTCTCTTTTTCTTGGGTTCTGGTGCAGAGGAATCCAGAGCGCTGATGCTGTCCATCTTGGCTATGTCAGCCTCTGTGGACAGGGTAAACAAGGTGAACACGTTGAGCAAACATGGCTATGTGCTACAAATGTTTAAAAGAAAACATCAGTGGGGCCAACACATTTGCTGTACAC
Source organism: Trinectes maculatus (assembly GCA_016785345.1). Lineage (NCBI taxonomy): Eukaryota > Metazoa > Chordata > Actinopteri > Pleuronectiformes > Achiridae > Trinectes > Trinectes maculatus. The sequence continues at coordinate 278,984 of JAFBJQ010000470.1, read as the reverse complement.
AGCTCTGTGTGAAATCACTGTTTTCCATGGCGAGGTTGTTCACGGGTGGTTATGTCCTGTCTCCTGGTTGACTTAAAGCGAGAGAAGACCCAGCTGGCTCTTCATCTCCCTCCGATTACTGCGTTTTCTAACCCTCTCTCCATTATGTCTCTTTCCCACCACGTTATTTTCCTCTCACCCAGAGACTTCTTTATCCTTAATATCACACAGTGAAAACATTAACTATATGGCACTAAAGGAACACCACATAACCATGGTGCATTGCTTTGCTCTTGAATTCATTCACCTGTCAACTGCAGGGCCAGTTTCTTCCATTTCTCCACATCAAGACTGCTGTCAGAGTCTGAATCATCGTCACCCAACGCCACAACTTTATCCTCTGTATGGCTCTTCGATTTCTTTGCCTTGGTAAGATTTTTGACAGATTTTCCTTCACTTTTTGTCCCCTTCGCTGACACAGGCTGCAAAAAAAGATTTATGGACTTGTTTGCACTTTTTGGGTATATCTCATTGTTGAATGCACTTATTGTAAGTAGATTTGGATAAAAGCAGCTAAATGACTGTAATGTAATGTAAGAAACTTATAAAGTAAAAGAACTGGTTTTTAAAACAATAAAGAAATGAAAACAATAAAAACCCATCACCTTCTTTTTCTGTGTGTCTGTTTGTTTTCCCATTTTATCCCTCTTTTTCTTTGTCATTGCTGGAGATAAAAAGAGTGTAAACTGGGTTAAAGATGTATTTCTCAACTTCAAACTATTTTTACTGCTTAGTGAACTGTGAGCTTCAGTCAGACATACCAGCTGGTGAAGCTGCTGCAGCTGCCTGCTCAGAGGTGGAGGTGCTCTGTTTTTTTTTCGGAGTTTTGACCTGAGGAGAAGAGGCACCAGCCATTGCTTTAATGAAACATTAATAAAAACATAGTAAAAAAAAATTCTGAACACAAACAGAATTAAAAATGGACAACATGATCATATAACAGACCTTAACAGGGGCTTGCTCTTTGCCCAATATGGCTTTTTTGTTCTTTTGATCTTTCTTATTTGAAGACGCTGAGACAGACTTTTTCTTTTTTGAGCCACTGTGAGGAACAAAAACAAAAAATGAAATCAAAAACATAATACATCCAAATTAAAGTCTGTGTGTTTTCTGAAAAGCTCTATAAAGACATGTGACTCACTTTAACCATAAGCTGTAGATCTCCAGTAAAGACGTAGATATGTTTGTCCCTGCCTGCAGTCAATAAAAACATCAAAGCATATTAGGTACAGAACAGATGTAGCTAAATGGGATGCAACCTTAATCTTTACATCAGATTCACGGATGTTGTGACATTTCATCATCAGCAATAAATCCACAAGTGAAGTAAGTCACACAATTGCAACAAATAAATTAATGAAATAAGTATTTAACAAGTCAAAATGTGTACTGTAAAAGAAAAAAAACACTATCCAGATCACATTTTTCTTCTGGTCATGTGCGCCACCTGCGACTGTCAACAGAGATAAACAGTCACACATCCTCACACACTGCTTTACGTTTTGAAAAACGTGCGTGCACCTCTGTGGTAATGAGATGATCGCCAACATACTTCACTAGTTGTATTTGTTAATAGTCAACTGCTAATATAAGCTGAACTAATATAACCTTTTTCTAAGGTGAGGCACACCTGATCTGTTTGTGACCTCACGCGCCTGTAGCTTCAAGCTAACTCCAACATATCACGACCCTGGAGAACTGTTGACGCCCCCCTATGGCGGAAATATAATAACAACAACAACAAAAAAGCGCAATAATTGTCAGTAAATGTAATTTTGTAGCCCAGCTCGTGACGAGTTTAATAAATCATCAGGGTGGGAACAGCGTGAATCAGCGCTCCCACGCTCATCACAGAGGAAGTCGTACGTACACGTTACCATCATTTCAGTCACATTATTGCGCAGCAATCTGAACCACTACTGCAAACTGCATCACTTAGAGTAAAACGTTTGTTTGCGTGTGCGTACGTGCGCGTGCGCGCTGACCTGTGGGCTGTGCCCCTGTAGCTCATTTGCAGCAGAACTGAAACCATGCTCCTTCAGGTGGCGGTAGATGAGCTGGAGCAGCTCCTGCTGTGGTGCGTTCACTGACATGTCTCCGAGAACAGGAAGAAGACGACGAACGGACGCGCTAAAGAAACGAGCAGGAATATTTTCATATTGGGTGAAAAATATTTCCCGGACTTAACCCAACCTAGCTAAAGCACGCATGTTACGCTGTTGCACTTTGAACTGCGGAAGTAGTTGCGTTCATCGCTGCAATGCACCATGGGGGCTGTAGTTTTTCCGGTACTAACCACGTTCCATTAAAATAACATGAAAATAACTTTTCCTCCCTCAGTCCACAGACAGAGAAATTAATGAGCCTGCCAAAGGGTTCCTTTACATAGGTGGATATAAATCATACACACAGATGTATGGATGAGAAAACTCAATTTTACATGATTATATTAACTGTGGTTGACGACCTGCCAGTTTACAGAAGCTTCAAACAAAACAAAAATACATGGTACAAGTTTTTTTTTTTTTTGCGTAAGCAAACCAAGCCAAGTTATATCCGGAACTGATTATTGTGTACAAACACAAAAAGGTGAGAAATTAATAAACAGTCCCAACACAGACCACTGATCCATACCTAACACGGTATTATCCCACTGGCCTTAAAATAAACAACCTTTAAAATAAACAGCCATTTAAACATTTTTCATTGTAGCCCAGCACTCGCATTAAATCTCCTCAAGTTGGAAATACATCCACCCTGGTGGACGTTACACCCAGGTGACCCGCAAAACATCTTGCCGATCACATTTATTTTGATAAATGCACACCTCATTTTTTTCTAGTTGTTTTGGGAGGTAAAGTTGTCTGGGCATGATGTGCGGCTACGGAGTAGATATGAAAGAGCTGGTGGTGAGGGCTTGGGTCAAACTAGAGGAGAGTATTGGGTAAGCAGAGGTTCAGCCGGCACTAAATGGCTGAAAGAGCCCCATTCATGGGGCAATACCAGGAAAAATGTTTGTATTCCAAACTCGACGTCAGTGCTCAGTGGGTCTCACCAGGCCTGATTTCACCATCTTACACAATCCCTCTCCCCCAGAAACACAAATGAACACATTTTCAGCTTGGCCTTCGGAGTTGGTCATGAGCCTGACCCAGCTTCCCATTCAGAGTGGCACAGACCACCAAGGTTTTAAGAGAGAAAATCTATTTGTAAAATAGGATCTGCTAAATTTCCTTTACTCACTTGGGTGACATGCATTGAATAGCATTATATGGAGAGGGGTAAAGTGTTAGAGAGGAGGGAATAACTGTACGTCCTTGAGAAAAAAAAGGAAAAAAAAAGAAATATTTCCCTTGGCTTTGATGAGAAGTTGTAGAATATTTGTACAGGTTAGCGCTGTAAATGCCAGCCTGTTTTACAGGAAATAAATCTACCTCACATTCCATATATTTCGGTGCTCACATCTGTGCTCACTCTACATGCAATTATCTATAACTACAGCCAGTGAGGTTTGTTATTGCAGGGGACCATTTAACGTATCACCACCTGTAATTGCCACCGCATAGCATCAGTTGTAAAACTGATTTATGTGAAACTCTTTGTTTATCTCATTAGTGTATCTCATTATTTTAAATAAATAAATCTATAAATTGATTAGTGGATATAATTGATTCCATGAGGTAAAGGACACACAGGGTGTCATAGGAATTGTTCACTGAGTCTCTTTCAGATGTCCATCCAGGTGGCTCTGCTGGAGAGGTGTAATGAAGTGCTGGGCCAGGACTTCCTGCCCAGGTGCTGCTGCCGCTCCACATGAGCCAAATCATACACAGCCTCAGCCTGGGACTGAGGCCACTGCTGGAGCGCTACACCTTCGCCTCCCCCTGTGAGGTCCCACCTGATAAGACACGACATGTGTGAACTGCCTGAAAGCGCTGATTTTGAAACAGACCCTAAAATTTATGTGACTATTTTCCATATGTTTTTGAACATCCAAGTCCAGATGACCTGCACTGCTTGTTTTTTCTTGTTTGTTTTCAACATGTAGTAACAGCTGTTTCTGGCAATGTAGGCCTTTTGGGAAGTTGCAGCTTCAGCCCCCCCCCCCCCCACACACACACACAAAAGAGGAACAGGAACGCTGGATCACCTCAGACCTGCCACTCTTGTTAGTACAATTCTGCACTACTCAGTTAAATCAGGTAAAAGAAATACTGAAGTTGGTGAATTTATCCTGGAATAATCTAATTGGGATGACTCAGAACTCAGGGACCTCTCAACACGTTTTTGTTGAATTCAAAATAATTGTGCGCTTACTATTAATGTGAAGTATGTGTTGTATTTTTAAAATGATGTTGAAGATAGAAGATATTGGTTAAAGAGGAGGTGTTCAACAAACCCTAAAACAACGGTACTTTTGTACACAGTAGCGGTGCAACAAGCTGTCATTGAAGTCAGGGTTTTGGCGTATGGTCATAACACAGGAAGAAAGAAAACCGCCATCGAGTCTCTCTCAGATTAGAAAATTGGGGTGAGAGGTGGAGAAATGTGCAGCTTTACTGGCAGGGCTGCGGTGATTAGAAAGGGGGTAGTGTTCGCTGCGAAGGGGAGCAGCCGTATTCAGTAACAGCACCTCTTCCTTTAGCCAAAGCCAACAGCAACCAGAGGCTCCGCTTCCCTTTCAACTCATCATTACGTTTCATGGTTTTTCAGAAAATGAGTCAAACTGAGAGGCTGTTGTCGGTGCGTCTGTGTTTCGCTTGTTTATGAAAGGAGAAAAGGTAAAAGGCCAATAAAAGCGTTGATCAACATCTTACAAACACAATTCAGGCGTCACCGCAGAAATACACACAGCACAGACACTTTCCCATTCCCCTTGGTTTAATGGCTGTTTTTTTATTTTTGTATTTCACTTTGAAAATATCCTAATGACGTCATACTACTACTGGGAAGTGAGGGAACAGGTCCAGTCAGTGGTTGATTAAAGCTGAGCGACTTTAACTCTAAACATATATCTGACATGATTACTAACTGTTTCTACAAACTGCATCTGCAGATAGACAGCTTTGGTTTACCAGAATGCTAATAACACTTCCTTTATTTTTAGCACATTTTGACAGAACGCAGTGAGCCAAATCTCAGTTATGAAAAAACCCCAACTGAAAATAACCTCCAGAAACCAGTGTTTGTTAGGTAAGTGTTTTCATAGACACTGTTTATGGCTGAACAAATGTGTGATGTGAGCTTCTAATATAATATAATATAATATAGTATAATATAATATAATATAATATAATATAATATAATATAATATAATATAATATAATATAATATAATATAATATAATATAATATATATGTGTGTGTGTGTGTGTGTACTCGTGTCCATGAGAGAAAGTACCAAAGTCAACATGTTTTTCAGATATATTGTTACTATGATTTGTAAATATTAAGAGCCTTGGTGTGATTGCGCAACAGTCCTCAGAATTTTTAAGAAAACCCTCAGCTGCCCAAGCCGCTCCATCTAGGAAAATCCTTATAAATAAAACGTAAACAGGAAGGTGTACAACTTCAGGTGCACATCAAACTTTTCTCTCTCTCTCTCTCTTTCCTGACTTGACCTTCTTAAACTCAAAAGCTTTGCTCAATAAATGCCTCTGCTCCTGCTGGGCAAACATCCCTGACCACAGCTTCATGCCCTTTACAGGAGGCTCATACTTCCTTTGGCTGCCCAGAGACCTCCATGCCCACAAGGCTTTATATCAACATAGGTTGTGATGCGTTACCACTGACAAATCATATTTGTATGTGCGCAGGGACATGTTTCACCTCAGTGACCCTGCTGGTCGAAAGATGTAACTTTCAAAGGAAGGTGCATTCAGAAAAAGCATTTGCAAGCAAACTTACAATGGGCCCCTTTAAGCTAAGAGACTTTGATGTGCTAAGCACGCTAACTAAGAGCTAACTGTCACTCCAAAGGGCCACAAAACGGCAAGGTGAAAACTAGGGAGTGATTCTTAATTGTCCAAAATGTGAATGAGTTCCACTTTAAAAGTGACAGAAATTATTTTTGATGAGGATGGAAATAAGCAGGCCTGTGTCCCACTTCCACAGACAAGATGCTGCGGAGCTGCGGCTGAGACTGTGCAGTCCTCCTGCTCTCTGTCCACCCGGTGGGAGATTTGTAAAGTGGTTCTTTGACGCCTGGTTGGAGATGTTATCAGAGTGTGGGGAGTCTGCTCTACCTCTCTCCTCAGGTCTGCAATAGCCATAAAACAGCAGGGAAAATAATAACGTGCCTGTGAGCATAGTGGAGTGGGGAACAGTGTCTGTGATTGTGTGGGGCCCTGCAGCTGCCCCGAGACTGAAACCTCCCCCACATGCCGAGGTACTCTGAGTGAGGGGCTTTCTTCAGAGCCTCCCTTAGTCACTGCTAAACCGGTCAGATGGCTGTGAGCCCCCCCTTCTGCTTTCTAGTGATTTGGAAAGTTTGGTTCACCAAAGTCAAATAACTTCAATGAACGTTTGTGGTTTGAAGCTGCTCTCATGCTGAGACGTGCGAAACGTTGAAGGTGCATTCATCAGATGTGGAATTCTGTGGAATTCTATCCGATTATAGCAAACATACCAGTGCCTTCTAATGTGAGATGTAAACTCACCATTAACACCTGGAAGTGGTAGAAACATTTACTGTGTGTTTTTTTGGGAGGCGGCGTCGGGGGCAATGTTATTTCAGAGAGGCAGCAAGGCAAATGGGCGGAGTTAACGGGACAGCTAGGGAAGGGAAATGCTGTCCAAGGAGGCTGAAACAGTTTGCGGAGTCAGCGAGGATGGATGTGCAGTGCTCATGAAGGAGGCTTAGGATGGCAGAACTCCACAGAGGATATTTTTCATCCTGATCCCACACTCGTGATGATTTGATATTATTATATTAAATGCAAGCTAGTTTAACGGAAGTAAAGTGTGATACCATGGCAACGACAGCTCTGACCGGTTTCTCCATGATGAGCCTGCTCAGCCTTGGTTACCTGACCTGGGATCTGATGAGTCCTAACCAGGTGGAAAAAAAGCCCGACCAAAGCCATGGAGACAGGTCTCCCACTCCGCGGCCTCCTCACATCATCTTCATCATGACAGACGATCAGGGGTTCAACGATATTGGCTATCACAGTTCTGACATCAGGACACCAGTGCTGGATAAACTGGCTGCGGATGGAGTGAAGCTGGAGAATTATTACATCCAGCCAATCTGCACCCCGTCCCGAAGTCAGCTCATCACTGGCAGGTAAAGTGTTTGTCCTTAGACCTCACACAAGATATCCCGCTTGTTGTTTTTAAAATTAGATTTATTTTTTTTCCAACTTTGTTCGGTAATACACAATTATTTATTGTAATAAAGCATTTCAATTGATATGCGTATGCTGTAAATGTGCAGAGCCAAACCGAGGAGCATTAAAAAACGCTGACAACCTAATGAGGTTTCTTAGGTAAATGCACCCTAAACATTTTGCAATGAAGAATGTAATGTGAAGTGATTTTACATTTGACACATGATTGTGAGAGCAGGTATATAAAATCATATCCAGCATTTAATAGTACTGGATGTGGCTTCTTCATCTTTAACACCACATATCAAAAGGGGAAAATGGGAACAGCCATTTTCTGATCCTTTCCATTCTCTCCTATCCTCTGACCTGCTCTACTATATAAGAAGAAGAGATTATTGACAATACATTCGACCTTTTCACATTCTTCTCAATCATTAATACCGCAGGTACCAAATTCACACTGGCTTGCAGCACTCCATCATCCGGCCACGCCAGCCAAACTGCCTGCCCTTTGACCAGGTCACCCTCCCCCAGAGGCTGCAGGAGCTTGGCTACTCTACTCACATGGTCGGTAAATGGCACCTGGGCTTTTACAAGAAGGACTGTCTGCCCACTCGCCGCGGCTTCGACACGTACTTCGGCTCCTTAACGGGTAGTGTGAACTACTACACCTACGACTCCTGTGACGGCCCTGGACTGTGTGGCTTTGACCTCCATGAGGGCGAAACGGTTGCTTGGGGTCAGAGGGGAAAATACTCCACCCACTTGTACACACAGAGAGTGCGGAGGATCCTGGCAACCCATGATCCTCAGGCCCAGCCGCTGTTCATGTACCTCTCTTTCCAAGCTGTTCACACCCCCCTGCAGTCTCCACGCGAGTACATTTACCCCTATCGTGAGCTGGAAAACGTGGCACGCAGGAAATATGCTGCTATGGTCTCAGCTGTAGATGAGGCAGTTCGAAATATAACATATGCTCTGCGCAAGTATGGTTACTACCAGAACAGTGTCATAATCTTCTCCACGGACAATGGTGGCCAGCCTTTATCTGGTGGCAGTAACTGGCCACTGAGAGGACGTAAAGGCACCTACTGGGAAGGTGGTGTCCGCGGTCTGGGATTTGTCCACAGTCCTCTGCTGCGGAGAAAGAGAAGGGTGAGTAAAGCTTTAGTGCACATTACTGACTGGTACCCCACACTGGTGGGACTCGCAGGAGGCAATGAGTCGTTGACTGAGGGAGTGGATGGGTATAATGTTTGGGAAGCCATCAGTGAGGGCAAAGAGTCACCCAGATTGGAGATCCTCCACAACATTGATCCTTTATATAACCATGCACGAAGTGGCTCACTGCAAAAAGGATATGGGATTTGGAATACCGCTGTTCAGGCCTCCATACGAGCTGGAGACTGGAAACTCCTGACAGGAGACCCTGGTTACGGAGACTGGATCCCACCACCAATTCTGCCTGGTTTTCCCAGTGGCTGGTGGAACCTTGAACGCCACACCGATCCACGTAAATCAGTGTGGCTTTTTAACATATCTGGAGACCCATATGAACGTTTTGACCTTTCTGAACAGAGGCCCGATGTTGTCAAACAGCTTTTAGCCCGGCTGGTGTACTATAATCGCACTGCGGTGCCAGTAAGGTATCCATCAGAGGATCCTCGGGGGGACCCCCACCTGAACGGAGGTGCTTGGGTCCCCTGGGTGGGAGATGAGGAGGAGGACATCTGGGACAGCATTTACCATAAGAAGAACAAGGACTGGAAGACAAAGTTTAAACTGTCCAAAAGCAGGTCATTTTTCAAGAGACTCAACACAAGGATGATGTCCAACAGGATATAGAGTGTAGGATATTTTTATTTTTGTGGACAAATCAAGTAACTCCAGATCCAGCTGTGGCTAGTGAGTTGTAAATGGAGGTTGACGTTCAGTCTTTATAGAAGAACTGATTAATTGAACAAGTACAGTACAGGTGTCTGCTGACATCCTGGTTTGTATCTATTAAATTTAAAACTGTATGCGTCCCACATTGAATATTACAAATAGAAAAATGTAAACAGGCGACCACAGAGATATAAGATTTTGTGAAATCAGAATTAGAACAGCAATAGACCAGCAGAGAGAATAAGCTTGTGGCTTTAGAAGCACAAATGCTAATTCATGCCCTCCTTCATTTTTGAATAAAAATCTGTGTTATTATGAGAAACTGTGGTCATGTCAGTGTGTACTGGTTAAAGAGGAGGAGGTGGCGGAACTGCTTCTTCTCTAACCACAGTGTCTGAGATTGGTGTGCTGCTCAATAACAACAGTGAATACTGGCGGCGAAGTTAACATAGCTACCAAAATAATATTCCATCAAATAAATATTTAATCACATTTCATCACATTTTTTAAATTATTTAATTATTTGATCATCATTTTCAACTTTCGCATTTTGTCTCTAACAGTGGCGAGTGAGAAGGTTTCATTTCATTATTTAGGAAAGAAGAGGAAGAACATTAAAGACAAAACTAAAAACATAACTGTTTGTAACAAGGTGAAACTTTGCACATGGACTCCTCACACAATGTTAGCAAATGCATACTTGAAATTTCACATACTACAGCCCACTGCCATATAGGCTTGTTGCAAGGCTTGTGACAGTTCATTTCATTTCCTGCCTCCTGACAACTCACAAAGCACCACCCAAGTGAATATCCGGCATAGCTCTTGAGCTGTGGTTGCTCTTTTTCTTTCTGTGAAGATGACTATGGAGCAAGTTTGCGTTCTGCTTGTGATGTTAGCAGGTGCAACTTATGGTAAGAGCCTCATCATTATAGAAATATGAATTATTAAAGAGTGTTCCATTTATCAATTTCAGTTGACTAATATGGTTTGGAATATATTTGTCTGACCTATTTCTCCAGCTGCTGAGACCAAATGTGGTGGCACCCAGGACACATTTTTGTGCACTGTCGCTCCTGGCGAATCAGTATACATCCAAACGATGACCAACAGCAGCAGCCATCAGGTGTGGTGTAAGAAGCAGCTTCCCACTGGACCCATAAAGGTGTTCACCCTGAAGCAAGGGAAAGTGATAATACTATATGAAGCCATGCAAAACAGAACAGAGTATTTTATTAACAATGGGACGTTCAAGATCTCAAATGTGAAGACGAATGATTCAGGTCAATACATCATAGAGGCTTTTAATGCCAATGGAGTCCTCACCGGAGAGGTTAACTTTCAGCTATATGTTCAAGGCAAGTACTGAAATATTTAATCATCATGTCTGAGGGAAAATTCGGTGAAACACCAGTGTGTGAAAATAAGATTGAAGATTAAAGAAGAAAACAATTTAAAGATAAAGTGATGCAAGTGTTTACACAATGGTGTCTGCTAGTAAAGCTTTGAGATATTACTTCCCAAATTTACTACAATTTGCAACCACTGAAGTTACTCCAGCTTAAGTAACGTTTTCTGTTCTTATAAGAAAGTTCTTATAAGTAAGTTTCTATTTACTCATCATCTATGGTCTACAGAATTGGTCTGAGGAAGAGGCACTGTGTATTTTTCCCTTTGTCTTTATGACTACATTAACTAGCCATCGCCCTATCGTCAAGATCTGGCATATCTGTGTGATGTCAGCTTCCTACTGTGTGGATATTATCATCTGACTCTTAGCACTGTTACCATGGTTCCTGTGGGTGCAGAGACGTTTACATCAGACCTTACTGTATAACCATCGCTTATAAATCACCTGTTTTCCAATGTGTCTCTGACTGTCTCTTGTGTTTCTCCTCCCTAGAAACCACTTCTTCTATTCTGATCCCAGTCTGTGCAGGAGGGGGCGCTCTGCTGCTACTGATTGCCGTTTGTTTCTGTGTGTGTATGTGTAATAAGAAGTCAGGTAGGACCAAAAGATTACTCATGGTCAAAAGGTTAATGTGCATATAATGAGGGCATATCAGTCAGTACCATAATAGACTCTTGTTCTGCTTAAGCACTAAATCCTTTGTTTTCTTCTGTCTTGTCTGTAGGCTTGTGCAAATAAGTGGGAGGAAACATCTTGGTATGATTTTGTACAGTGGACCAGGGATGGAGCAGGAAAAGACTGGACTCCTCCTCATGTATCTTGGAACTGCTAAGATTTGAAAACACTCATGTTTCATCATTAGTGAAATGTTGTGTATATATTCATCTAGTTTTAGAATGGAAGCTGCAGTGCAGCATCAGAATAAATTAGTATGAGTGGTCTGTTCACATTGTTATCCTTCATGCATATTATGAGTCATACGAAAGTTGAATGTCCTGGAATTAGACATATTTATTGATGGAGTTTTGAATATGACTAGATGTTTTATGTAATAGGATATCACTCAGTATGATTGAAGTGTGAGTGCTTGCACTGAAAATCCAGGAAATCATTGACTTGAGAGACCACCACAAATGAATTGTGGTAAATTCAGTTTATTTTTAGTATGTCTTTTGAGCTGGTATATTGTCATATACAGGTTGTGTTTGGGTATCACTCACATGCACACTTGTGGTCCAGTAACATTCATCAGTTCTGTCGTAAAATAGCTGATGTGGATAGGTGCTGGTATGGAGTTTTATTCCTGGTATGTACAAACAATAAAAGGAATAAACTTGGTTTATTAAATCATGAAACATAAAAAGTGATCTCATTCAACATTAACTGAACAATAACTCTTAAACAAGCATACATGCATTTCAGTAACAATGTAGGTTAAATATATGATGGCTACAGTGAACAATGCAAGGCAGGGCAAACAAACAAATGTAAGCACATACTTTATCTCTCAACTAAAAGAATCACCTTTAAACCACCATACAGTAATCTCAGTTATTTAACCATACATTGTAATATGAAGAATAAATCAAACTTACACGATCAGAAACACAGCAATTCACTAGGAAAGCAAGGAGAGAGCAGTCATTTAACACAGACTGAAACACACACACACACACACACACACATTGCACTTAATTAACATCAGGTGTAGCAGAAAGTGGGTTTGTCTCTGAGCTGTGGAGGCTGGACGGGGAAAAGACCCTATAATTCTATAATTTAGTATTAACTAAATTATAGAAAATTGTGTGTTTTCTATACAAACGCAGTGTTTGTATAGAAAACACACCGTTTTCTATAACAGACCTAAAACAGACCTCTCTGTCTCTGCTTCTGTGCGTTTGTTTTATTATAAGTGTAAACTAACTGTTGTTGAAGCCTTGCCCTCACATGGTCTTTTGTGTGTCTTTTGAAACAGATTACTCCGCCCATGAGTAATATGCGAGCGGCTGTGGTACTTTTATACTTTTATTAATTGGGAAAATGGCCTATTTTGCTGTAATCAAAGTTGCCAGTGGGGGCGATATAAGCTTGATGAAGAAGAGAGAGGGAGGGCAGGAAGTCAGATTTATTTTTACTGTTGAGCCTCTCACCAGTATCATTACGTAGATAGCTAATGAGTTTTGGATGACTGTGAGAAATACAAAGCAACAGGTACAAAAACACTGGTCAACACTGTTCACCACCAATCTTCAGCTTGATGGCATAATGTTCCCTTTCTTATGTAGTCACTCCTGCAGGGAGCAGTGCTGTACGTTTGCCTTTTTTCTTTCACCTTGTCAACAAAGTCTACTGACAAATGTTAAATTACAGTCACCTGAAGTGGTCTCATGATGATAACATTGCAAGTGTAGGAAAACAAGACAAAACAACAACGTTAAGTTACCTAACTCCTCATTCTACAGATGGAATAAATATTATTTACTCCATCTTTAAAACACGTTATTATAAGTTCAGAAATGAGAAATATGCACCCTGATGTGCATATGTGTCTTTTTGTCTCGGATGTTGAGTCACACAGCGTCACCCATGCAAAGCAGGATCTATTTCAATATTGATAATTTGCTGGAATAGACGTCTTAGAAGTCTTGTGTTAAATCCTCTCTCAGTATAAAGGGATGGTTCTCCTCTTTACCACTCAGTCCATCACACACACAGCAGGGCCCTCTTTTTATAGGCTAAAGCGGAAATGAAACTGATTTCACTTCCTCTTCTCCTCTTTTGCCCACAAAAAAAGATGAATAGAAGAACCACCCGATCAAGCTTTAACACATTGTCCGCTGACGGATCGCTGAGGAGGATGCATATTTTTGCTGTTGGGTGGAGAGGCCAGGTTAATGTGACAGCTGCAGCCTGGGTCAGCAGAGACTGAACAGAGAGGGGACATGGAAGCTGTGTTTGGACTGTTGCTGATGCTGCTTGGAGCGTCTCATGGTGAGCTTCTTTGATACTTTAATTGGTACATTAACAAATTCTTCAGAAGTTCACTTAGCAAAGTCACCTTATATACACCCACACACACACACATATACAGTGCTCAGAGTAAATGAGTACACACCAACAGATTTGAAACCTTTTGTTTCCTTCCAAAATCAACATTATCTATGGGATAGTACACAACAAAATACTCTCACATTTGTTTTGAGTGAATTTGCACACAGTGTAAACATTTAAGTAAGTAATTTTCCTGACAATTTTATTCAAGACCATGCACAAACCCTAACGAAACCCTAACCCCAATGATAGTCTTACAAGCAAAGCTACATTGGAGAGTGAAAAATTCTAATTGAAAAGAATTTAACCACAGGTGAGTCTAATTATTCATTAGACCTGCATCCAGCATGATGTTGGTAATTAAACTCTGTGCTTATATATATATATATATATATATATATATATATATATATATATATATTTGTGGTGGGCCGTTATCGGCGTTAATGTGCTGCGTTAATGCGAGACTCTTATCGGGCGATAAAAAAAGGTCTAGGCCTACTGAGAAAATAACCACATCCACGGTGACGTGGCCCCTGGTCTAATGCGCCACCTGCCTTGAGAAACCCATTCTCAAAGACTTACTTTTAGTCATTATTTAGGTAGCACACACATATTATGAATGCCTTCGGCAGAATTCAAATGAGCCATTTTAATCTAGGCTAATCTAGATTAATTCCAAGATTACAGTGAGATTAATACACACACACACACACACACACACACACACACACACACATGGTTCTATACGGTAAATTAAATTAAAAGCTTGAACTCTGTATTTATTCTTCTCTGTTAAAATTTGCATTTCCAGCTTTGGAAACATACTGTGATGCCAGACAGAATGGAGCTCCCTGTTATGGAGCGTTGGGAGGAACTCTGGAGCTCCAGCTGAATGACACTGTCGTAGAAAAATTTAAATTTCAAAAAGGCGAAACAACAATATTAGAAATTGCAAAGACAAGAATAGTGTCAGGTAACACCAGCGACAGATACTCCTTTACTGGCGAAAATGGAACATTTAGGATCAATCACCTGACCAGGACAGACAAAGATACTTACACACTTACTATATATGATTCACAAGGACAACTAAATGAACTACGGACCCTGCACTTGATCATTCAAGGTAAATATTTTTGTTCTGCAGCTAAAAAGATGTTGAAATTCATTACTAATAGATGTATTTCATATTCTACATATGTCTGGATTCTGCATCTGCCCTGTTCTGTATTACAACACAATAGGACAACAATTCAGTTACATATAAAAATAGCATTTTTTCCCTTCAGCTCCTGTGTCCTCTGTCAGTCTGGTCCGTGAGTGCATGTCCCAGGGAGCGTGGAGGGTGTCCTGCTCCTCTGAGAGAGGGGACAGTCCTCAGTACAGCTGGACTCTGGATGGACACTCACTGACAGATGATAAGCTCCTCTCTGGACATAATGAGACTGACACCATCATTCTGAAACAAGAGGTCTCAGGACAACTGGTCTGCTCAGTCAGGAATCACATCAGTAACAGCTCCGGTCACATCCTTGTGTCTACCTGTGGTGAGTGAGAACGCGATGCTGCTGACACTGATGATCATGGTGTTTCTCTACATCAGTCATGTTTGATCTATCTTTTTATTTGCCTATAGGCATCTTCATTAATTGCACCTTATCCAATGGGACACATGTATCACAGTGGGTGTTAGCAGCCAATAACACACTGTGTACTGAGCCAACAATAGTCCCGATTACTGCTGGGGGTAAGAGGCCTGGAAATACAGTGTCAGATAAAACCCCTAATAATGTCACATACTACAATCAAACTATGACTTTCCCAAGCAGAGACGATCCATGGTTCATTAGTAAGTGAAAAATACCTCTGCTGCAGTGGGGTATTCGTTTTCTCATTGCCTCCTGTGTTAGTATTGATGATAACAACACCTACAGTGACAATCCTTGTGTCTCTCTTGTGTATTTCATTGCTGAAACAGTCCATTTACCAGTTGTAGTTGGTACTGTACTCTCAGCAATGGTCATTCTGTTAGTACTCGGGGTGGCTGCCGTCTGTGCTCTGAAGAAAAAGAAAAAGAACAATCCCAGAGGTACAAATGAAAACGTCTTTGTCTAGTCCTACAAAATAAGTAATGGTTTCTTCAAACAGCTACTATTGTCACAAACTAAATCCAGTGCCACATTGAAAAAGCTGTGCCACTCTTTTACTCTGCAGAGGGATGTGGTCAGGAGGAGATAACCTACGCAAATGTCAGTCACGTTCAGCGCCAGCAGGTGCAGCAGACAGAAGATGTGGAGTATGGCCAAATCAAGTTTGCAGAGCGACCGCCGAGGACTGTTGAAATAACCGGAGAAGAGTGTGTGTATGCTAAAGTCCGCTAAGTCATATCTGGTCTGAGGTGTTCAGTACTTTGACAAGGTCTTAACCTCTCATCAGGAGGGAGGTGTCTGTCGAGATGCCACAAAGACTTGAGCCTTCAGTTAATATGATATCACAGAAGAAAGTTGATAGGTTGCGATTTTCACTGGACCTTTGGGTATCAGATCTTCCAGTTTTACAACGGACATTTTTCACTCAACATTTTCACCCTGGCTTAAAGTTCTTACACTGGCAAATACTTCCATCATTTTCATCACACTGGTTTTAGATTTATATTTTTAGTTGTTTGATCCTTTTAAATTGGTGTCAAATGCTTTTTTTTCGAAGGCATGAGTGGGTTGTCAGTTTCAGGTTGTGATATTCAAAACATTAGACTGTGTTCAAACTATTTTTGACGCATAATACATCCTTTACTGTTTCCCATAATGTAGTGTATTTTCAGCTGATATTTTTTTCCCCATAATTTAGGGACAGACTGAAAGTCAAACCAACGCAAAAATAAATACATGCAGTCTTTAAATAACAGTTACTTAGAACAGGAAGTGAAAGAATGGGGACATATTTTAGAAGTGACTGTTTTAGAAGTGCTCGTGTACATTTTCTCCTTTACTGAACCACCAAGATGGCTCGTATGTTTATATGTGTAATTCGGGAGGAAATGTAACCAATAATCCATCAGTCAGATTCTGAGGTCATGAGGTGTTTGTCTTCAAACCTTAAATTCTACATTTAGATACAAACATTGTGGATATTTATGTGAATGCTTTGGGTTTAGCAAAAAAAAAGGGTCAGCATGTGTGTGTGTGTCGACTGGGTATCAGAGAAACGTTGTAGAGTTATTCAGAGCTTATAAAGTGGCAATATTGCACCAATGCCAGCCACCGTTGAGCAACATCAAAAGAAGAAGCATTGGTTCTCTCCATTACGTATTTTCCTCTTTATTAGATCTCAGCAACTTCCGTTTTTCTGTGACAAATGTTCACATGAAAGGAAGTTACCATATAACATATTCTGTTAGTCTTCATTTGTTAGACTTCCTGTGTTTTGTAGCGATATTAAACACATGAGTGCTTACAGTTGTTGGTTGTGGTTGCTTTAGTTGAGGACAGGTTACATGTTTGGTTTGGTTTAATAGTTTGGGGTCAAAGGTTGACAACCACGGACTTCGATTCAGCTGATTCACAGCACAGTAAAATCAGTGTTTATGGCCCATGGAAGTTGTTGTGTCCTTAAATGACCAAGTAAGATCAGCCTGACTGAACAAATAACTGACAACACAAGAGACAGCAAATAAAACCTGCAACAATCTACTGTCCTTTTGTCATGTGACCAGTCAGGCTGTGCACTTAACTTAGTCTGACGATTGTCAGAGTAAAAACTACCTAAGGAGTCTTTCACCTTCAATGTGTGCATGACATAGTAAACCCAGGTACATTTTATTATTACAGCTAAACAGTTAGGCTGCACCACAATTAAAAAATCTTTTCCACATAAAAACTAATCATTATCTCACTAGAGGAACGCTTTCATGTGACATTACCTTGTTTTGCAAAATATAAACTGAGCAGTGGCAATTAGCAGTTGATTAAGATATCTTCTTCTGTCTATAATTTATATAATTAATTATATATATATATATATATATATATATATATATACTGTATATATATATATATATATATATATATATATATATATATATTT
>JAFBJQ010000470.1:138778-261177 GCA_016785345.1 Trinectes maculatus | reverse complement strand
CTTCTTGTTTTCAGTCAGCAGTTTACAGTGCAATTGTTTCCTGTTTGACAGTATCATAAAGAAATACAGTGCTGGGCCAGGGGCTGGATTAATACATTAAAATTCTGTATAGTTTGGTATTTTTTTGGTAATTAACAGAAAATGTGACCTAATCAATAAACATCTGTGCTGACCTTTTTTTTTAATAATAAAATGACCAGAGTCTTGCTTGTTATATTGTGAAGAAAATATATTTAAAATCAAAATAAAAAAAACAAACATGTTTTCAACCAAATGTTTTTGTCATATTTTGCATCCTTTTCATACGATAACATATGGTCTCTTACTGAACTGTCACACTGCTTCTACTTGTTATTTATTAACATTCTGTGCATTTGTTACCTTCAGTTCACGCTATACACATTATAGCTGCCTTCCACTGGTGTTTACTTTTGAATTATACATTTCTATGATACATCCTGCAATAATCTTTTAACAGAAACTGTTGCAATCTGTAGAGGACATTCTTTACACTCTAATAACAATTTGGAGACAATTATTGCCAAGGACAAAGAAAAAGAGTGGCATGCCTGAACTTGTCACCTGTTCACATCAGCGACATTTTGACAGTCACACTTTCAACATACAGCATTTCAACATCTATTCACATTAAATAAAGGAACTTCTAAAACTATTTCACTTAGCAGTTCTCTCAAACACAGAATGACGCAGGCAGATGACAGAGTAAACGTTTGTGGCATGTAGAGGTGATCAGTACAAAGATAAGTAGTGCTTGTTATTTTCAAAGGCAGAAGGTGCGCTATTAAAACTGTTTGTTGAATCATCTTCATTCGCTCTGTAGTAAACGTTCAACAAAACAAAAACTCTATCAGTATCCCATGTGAAAATCGACCTAGTACTCCTCGGATATTGCATCAGAAAGGATATTGCTGCTGGGGCTGGTGGTGATGTGGATGTCTGTGGGTCCACTGAGTGCAGGTGGTGTGGGTGTAGTGGTTGACGCTTGCTGGGAATGCTGCAGCTTTTTCCTGTTGATTTTCCTCTCTTTGGCACGCCTGTTCTGAAACCAGATCTTCACCTGAAAAATGCAATCACAAGAATTCAACCTCACAAACTAATGTTTTATTAGGTAAATGCATGTTAATGAGAGCAGCAGGCGGTTAGGAAGTACTTCTGCTCAAGTTACAGAAACTAATTCAGCTTGAAGTGCTGCTCTCAGCTGTGGCTTTAATAATAGCAATGCATAAGCTGTTAAAAGGGGGGTTTTTTTGGCAGTTTTTCCTCGCCCTTGTTGAGGGTGTAGGTCAGAGGATGTCACACCCTGTACTCCTTGTTAAAGCCCTATGAGGCAAATTGCAATTTGTGAATATGGGCTGTACAAATAAAATTTGATTGATTGATTGATTGATAAGCAAGAGTGAGATTTCCCCCTTTAACCATACTTGTATTGTATATTGGCATTTTTAAACTAGTATCTGAAGCCATTTCCCAATATCACTCATTGCACATAAATGCACATAAATGCACATAAATGCACATAAATGCACATAAATGCACGCACGCACGCACGCACGCATGCACGTACATACATACATACATACATACATACATACATACATACATACATACATACATACAGTACATAGCTTATATATTTCCTGTAACTGCAGCCACTGTTGCTATTCCAACCACAGCTGCCGTTCAGCAAGAGTACGACACCAAGGTTAGAACGTAGGACCATTAATGGGAACTTTTATTGGAACTTTAACTGTATATGCTTTTCATCTGTTCTTCACCCCTTTCCTCTACCTCTAACCTCTCTGTCCCTGACGTCAGTTTGCTCCAGTCCTCTCACCTGTCTCTCCGAGAGGCTCAGCGCCATTGACAGCTCAGTCTTCCTCCTCATAGTGATGTAACGGTTGTACTGAAACTCCTTTTCCAGCTCCAGGCGCTGGTTGTCAGTGTACACCACCCTGTACTTCTCCTTAGTGCGAGTCTTCCCTCCTGAATACAACACACACACACACAAACAAAAATGAATGCAAGACTCAATTCAGGTTCGGATGAATTTACTGACTGAATGAATGTAAACAGTGTGACCTGTGTTTCTGTGTATACAATTGCCCTGTCTCCCTCCAGGAGTCACGGGTAGTGTGAGCTGATGCCAAACAGACGATTAATGTGAAGACGCCTGGTGCCACGTTCAAGTTCAGGCGCCACTTAAAGCCTCATCAATGTTATTAATCATGCTGAGACTCCCACTCCTCACTGCATTGCATCACTGGTTCTTCTTATCATGGTAAGTGGTATTTACACAGTGATATATTCACACACACACACACACACACACACACAAGTAGAAAAGAATAAGTCCAGGGGTATTGATTTGAAATATTGACCATGTGACAGCATTGATTGAGGCGTGCGCGCGCGCGCGCGCACACACACACACACACACACACACACACACACACACGCACACACAGCAGTAAGGCCTGAGGGTTCACCTTTAGGAGAGGGTTTATTTCTGCAGACTTCCTGCAGTGCCCTTGTTATCTCGACAGAGTGTCACCCTCTTACAGCCAGTGAGTGGACAGAGAGGGTGGGGAGCGTCACTTCTGCAGACTCCACTGTTAGTTTTGCATTGACAGCGCACATGGAGGTGGCGGAAGGGAGAGGTGAGAAGCCTGACGAATGTGTGTGCAGTCTGCCTTGACTGTGTACATGTTGCCTCCCACTTTACTGATAGGCTTTAGTTTGTCAAGTGACTGCACTGATGACTATCTAAAATCTAAAATAAAGTGTGTGAATGAACACTCTTTTTCACAGGCTATTACCAACATGACACATGACAGTAGAGGAGACGAGACGTATTTAACACTTACTATATGCAACCTTTAAAGAAGAACGCTTACCCAAGGCTGGTTAGATTGAGTCTAATCAAGCACACACACATCGATTATTCATTTATGCACCGCACAGTAAACAGCGAGCCATCATTCTAACCGCTGAGGCCGTGCCCAATAAGAAGGATTGGGTATTTGATAAATGGTAAATTCCCACCTGTGGCGGATGGTCTGATGGATTCATGTGCTCTCCTCCGACAGCTGAAAGCCTCCTGTCCAGAGATGAAGCTGATGGGGGTGAACGAGCCACCACCAGCGGTGGGTGTGCCGCTCAGTTCCACAGAGGTGAAGCTGACCTGCCCGGTGCTGGGGCTTGACCCCGGGAAGCTGTAGGAATATTCCTCTCGGGAAGCATAGATGGGGTTCCAGGCACTCGTTGACGGGTCAGTGATTCCGGGGGTGTGATGATAGCCCGTGAAGTCATATGGAGGCGGAATGTACTGACTGTTCATAGACAAAGCCTGAGCCGGGTGTCTGACCGACTGTGAGCTGGGGAACATACCGGCGTCCTCGTCCGATAAGCAGGTGACTCTCAGTTAGACCTCTGTGACTCACACTTCCCGGCGCATGTTACACCTGTGTGTCTATCCTTGGCTGTTTTCACTGCAGTCTAAGGTCCAGGCTACCTGTGCAGTAAGACTACACACCTTTATAGATTTACTGCCACAGAGTTCAAAAGTATCACCATGACGTCACGTCGTACCTGAGACCCACCTGCCTGCTCCTCTCGGCTGCGTGAGTCCATTGACCCTCTATTTACATGCTCTATCCTGATAGGACAGTTTGATAAGGCCATCTTGCCTCTTGACCCTCTTGACACACTGTTGATATCGCAAGTGTAATGAGCATTTCCTTTAGATTTCTGATATCAACCGTGTAGACCCTGTGTTGTGAATAAACCTACGGTATTGCCACGATCCCGAACGCATCTGTGTCCGTGTGTATCTCCTTACCGGCTGCCGCTGCACCCCTCGCCATCCGTCCATTTCACATAAGTAAACACAACGCAGAGTAGGCTAGCTGTGGAGGTGTTGGAGAACCAGCACCAACTAGTTCCCGTGTGAAGTCTGTACGTTTTTACTGGGCAAACAACTTAAGCCGAAACAAGGAAGTTCATGGGAGATGTGTCGTAACCACGAAAAGGTCGTATCTCGAGACCGTCGTAACACGAGGACCCCCTGTATATGATATGATTCAGCTCAGTGTTGCTGGTTAATTCAAAGTAGTCGTGTTTCAATTCAAACGAAATATTTGATATCCAACTTAAGTAAAAACAGACTTGTTTCACTTTGCACAGTCAATAATTGCGTTCACTCTAATATTCTATTTGTTGTTATCTCTAGATGCACATGTTACATGTTTTTCCAAAACATATAACATATGAAAAAATGCTTTGTTGTCTGTAAACCACTGTAAACACAACATGACCCTGTCACAGATGCTCTAACCCAGCTGTCTAACCACCACAATCTGTTCCCTTGTCAAACAAGTCCTGTCACCAGCCCATTTTCCCTGCTTCTAACACATCAGCAGTGAAGACACAGTGTTCACCTGGTGCCTAATAGGCCCCGCCCACTACCAGGTGCCAATCATGAGGAGATAATCAGTGTTTTTTACTTCACCTGTCAGTGATCGTAATGTCATGCCTCGATTTACTAACCACTACGCCCTTACCTAAAACAACCACACGAGGGCAGCAAAGAACCAACTACCGGCTGATCATTTACCAGGTCTGGCGCCCTGAAGAAACAAACTGGCTGTTACCAAACATAACGTGTGATCAATATGTACAAAGTTCATTCTTAATCCACCCTGCTGTGGGCTGTACACATTTTCCACATTCAGTTAATGTGCTCACGCATTGATCTGCACATTCTGCTTGTCAGTCCGCTGGAACACTCATGAAAGATTAATGCCAGTGTCTTGGTCAGAAGACGGCTTGTGTTAATGGAGAGGGTCGGCACCACCGGCCTGGAATACAGGCTAAAGCAAGTGCAATGTAAACAATGAAGACTAACATGTATAACAAAAAGCTCAAACTACGTTAGATCCTTACAATGAGTTTTCAATGTCAGAAAAAGTCCATTACACGTTAAATGTAGAGCACTTGTCTGCTGCTGTGGGCCTATAATAATAAATACCTGTGCTTTTTTCAGGCTGTATAAATCCTTAATATGTATCTAAATGACGGGGGAGGATCCACGTATGGCGACTCAATTCAAACGGTGAAGTGCAAACATTGTTCCTATTCGTCCCCTTATAGTGTTATAGAAGTTCACTGAGGGGAAACTAATTAAAAAGCGTTTCCCCCTCTTCCATTCATTTTAAAAGCTCACATGTGTTAGCGGCAAAGCTGCTGTAGCTGCTTTCATCCTCCACATCACAGTCACTGCTGTGCAGCCCGCGATAAAAACAGAAACGTGGCAACACTACTTAGTAAGTGCTAAAGCATGCGAGCATTTCTGTAAGATTCTGCTTCATCGTGACAGTGAGAACCACCAAACAGCAGAGAACGGTTTGTGCTATTTACATGACGTACAAGGATGATGCATGATGAGAGAAGTGACTAAGCACATGGGGGATTATTACACCACTCCAGTCTCAGGTGATTTATTTGATCACAGTGAGGTGGTCTGGGTATTCACTCGCCCGCTCTGTGTTTAGTCTTCTCATGTTAAAGATAAGACAACACACAGAAATGATTTGAGTAACATTCCATTATGCAAGTGAGACTGTGTCTTTCAAACGTCCTTCTCTGTCTAGCACCTGCTACACAGAGAAGAGTTTCACAAACCTCAGCATTAAAATAAGATCCGTCTCTATGTATGTTTAAAATGCAGCATTAACCTCAAAGTCTTATAAGTCCTGTTTTTGTGGCTGTAAACGATAGTCACACATCCTTTACTGTTACAACATGAAATGGATTTGACTTCAGATCAAACATTTCCGGCCTTCATCCATCTTCGTCTATCAGAGGTGAGCTGGGTTCAACTCCAGGTCCAGGCCTCAGTCCGAGTGCTTCCTGCCTCTGCCTCCCTCCCCCCTCATGGGGGCCCCGGTGGGGTCTACTTAGATAACTCCCAGCCGTGTCTACAACACAGCGAAACAAAACTTGCGACCAGCACAGGCGGGTAACTGCAGTGGCTGCACTCACAGCTATGGCAACGGTCCAGAGAGGCAGTGAGAGAAACCATTCTCCAACTGTTCACACAGCCTGGATAGACTGAGTAACACAACAATTTGGCATCCAGTTTGTCCAGTAGTGTGCAGCTCTGTCAAGCTATAGTAAACAAACACAACTGCCAAATGTAAAACTATAGACTCCCCCCCCACACCCTTGTGTTGTCAGTGTCCACATTTGACGTGTCTGTCTCTGAAACCTGCCACCTTGCGTGTCCTGTTGGAGCTGTGGTTTGTTACAGGATGTTTAGACAGTGTGTGTATCTTATCTCCAGCAGACAAAGGACTGTGGGTGGAGGAGCATTTGCATATGTGAATGCGAGGAGTATTACTGCGTGTTACCTCTGGTGGCTGCAGTATAATTGAAACTGTGATAAAAAAAACAAAACAAAAAAACATGTCGTTGTTGGAAAGCAATTGAGTTAGAACTAATTTAGAACCTGCAAGGAGGTGTTACATGAGCAGAGGTAGAAAGATGCTGAGGTGGGATGGTCCTGTGTGCGCTCAAACCTGGAACTCACAATTAGAGAGCCCCCCCCCCCCCCCCCCCCCCCCACTTTAGAGCGCCCCCCCCCCCCCCATCTGCCCAACTCCTTGTTGGGGAGAAAAGGCCTTCGTCAGCTGCAGGGCTGTGTTATGAATTTTAAGCCATCCACTAATATCCTGGGAAAGGGAGAAATGAGGAGGAGAGCCAGTGTAAGAAAAAGACGTGTTTGCATGGCGTATGCAGCCGTGTGCATTCATCCAATGAAAAAGTTTTTTTCACTGGATGAATGAAATTCAACAACAAAAGAAACGAAATAAAAGCAAAATAAAAAAGGGGGCATCTTGTGAGAAAAGCAGGCTCCTTCCATCTAAAACTCTTCTGTTTATAACTTTACACTTGTTACTCGGAGTGGGATTATATAAGAGGACATTTTCCTGAGAGAAACTGAGACTTTCATGTTTGTTTCCAAAGCAGGTCCCCGATAGCTCTGCCAAGACCTGTTTTTTCTCTCTCTCTCTCCCTGGACCCCTCGCTCACTCTCTCTCTCGCTCTTTCTCTTCCCTCTCATTGTGTTTGTTGTTTTCGTGGAGGGGTGAGACGCGGTCCAGATTGCTGTTGCCAATAGAGACTGTCTCAGTTCACCTCCAGTTGCTCGCCACTCTTTTCATAAACAAATGAGCCCAGCCGGGGAGCTGGGAGCTGCTACCTAACAACAACAAGCACAACTCCATCTGTAGTTTCACCTCTTTTTCCCTCCCTCTGCCTTCCCTCTTTCTCAGTTTGTTGTTTCTTTTAAACTTCCCTCTCTTGCTTTATCCTCGACTCCCCTTCGCTGTTCCCTCCCTCCTCTCTCTCTCTCCCTCTCTCTCTCTCTAAGCTCTAGCAGTGCCACACCACCGACACTCCCCTCGCTGTGAATCTGTCAGGGACGGAGTGTGCATGTATGTCTCCATCGGGAACACTGTTAGGGAGCAGTGTGAGAGTGGCGAGAGAGAGAGAGACAGAGAGAGAGAGAGAGAGAGAGTGGAGACCCCCTGAGGGCCTGAGATTTGATTAACCAAACAGCCGCTCTCAAAGTGGTGCCTCCTCCTGAGGACTGCTGGGACAGCAGAGATTAACCTCAGACTCAGAACATCTGAGGGATCTGTACATCTGAAGCAGGAGCCCCTGCAGTGACAGCCAGCTGGAGACCGCTCCTCTGATTCCAGAAGGAGGAGTCCCACTGCTGGCCGGCAACCTCCCCGGACAGTGGGAAGACTCGCCTGAGCATCCAGGATCGCCCTGAAGGTAAGAGGTCTTACATCTCTCTCATGTCTCACTCTCCAGCCTTTTACTCTGAGTCATGGATGCTGGGCAGCTGCTGGCAGATGTGACGATGGAATGTGCAGAATGGTGAAGATTCACTTAGCCTGCATCTGAAACGCACCGTGACAGACTTCATTTCATACTTGTCTCTCTGACGCAGAGGAAGCAACTCATCCCTGCACCTTTAGACTGATGCTTCATACTGTTTGATTTGAATAGAATATCCTGATTTAACTATATGAAGTCTGTTTTGTTTGTGTGATGTCCGTTGGCCTTTAATCGTGCGTCCGTGTTGGTGGTATTTGTTGCCCACACGCTTGTACGCAAACACAACAGGAATTGCAATGTGAATGTGAGTGTGAGCAACCTGTTCAAACAGCAACATGGGGACGGCTTGCATCTCTGTACATAGACACCTTTTCTCCCTTTCCATAGTGAAACCTTAACAGTGTTTGTCTTCTCACTGAGAGAATGCGTTTGACAAGGCATCCCAGGGTCTCACACACACACACACACACACACATTCGCATACACAAACACATACTGGTCGTTGTAGCACAAGTTGTTTGTATGCGCTCCACTTTGTGCTTCACTGCTAAAGGGCTTGTTTATACAGCCCTCCTCAGTCACCCTGAGCGAACTGATGGTCCCGACAAAGGGATCCGTCTCGTTCCCCCTCTGTCCCTGTCCTCTGTCCCTGTCCCCTCTGCATGACTACATGGAGGCGCTTGTTGAAAAGCTGGAGCTGTGCAGTGATATCAGACCAGGCATCACTCACTGTCAGCAGCATCCTCCTAAACTGTGATTGGAAGCTTTAAGTGTCGAAACACACGCACTTGAGTTTACAGGCTTAATGCGTTTGTTGCTGTTATTGAATTTCAGTCTTTGCATTAACCAGTGATCTGGTCTGGGGAGCACGGGCCAGAAATAAACATCTGTCCAATCATCTCCTCACGTTCATTCCAGGGGAAGGTTTTACTACCTGGAATTAGCTGCATTAGAGGATCGCGAGCTATTTCATGGCTCAGACACATGTGGCATGCATGTCGCGTCACTCTAATCCGCCATATGTTTTGCACCTGAAAGCTCCCCGACTTCCACTCTATATATGGCTGCGGCGGTGACGGTTGTTGTCAGTATGGATAACAGCACATCCATCTTCTGTTTACAGATGACCTTTTCGGATATGGGGGAATCTGAAATAGCATCACTTTTAATCAGAACAACATGTTTTAGGTGCACTGCCCTGCCTGCGTCTTTTTAAAGTTTCCTTATGCAGTCTTTGATCGTCTCTGGCTCTGTGGTTATTTTTGGTCCTGGCTCTGTCCAGCACTGTTGTTTCATATGAGCTGTTGGAAAATTGCATGCACACCATACCTTTACCATTAATGGCATCAGCCCATATTGCATTCATATCATCATTTCTCCACCAGCAGAACGCCTCCTGCAAAGCATTTCAGAGAGCCCAAGTCTTAAACAGTAGATTTAGTCTGACTAATCTTTATGGAGTGGACTTGTGAAGTTTCATTTGTCTTCCGACCGGTGGGGATTTTTCGGGCCGTGCGTCACACTGCTGGTATGTACTACACCAGAGCTCTTCTCTCCGGCCCTGATGCAGCACGGCCCATTCGCCTCCATTCCCCTGGCCCAGACCTAATCCTTCGTCATCAGCTGTTTCCTGGTTCTCTGGGTGCACCGCATGCCAGCCGCTCTGCCAAAATGTGCTTCTCATTATGACCATGCAGAAAACATGCCAGGAGTCTCACATGTTCCCCAGTGTGCCGAGATGTAGGTCTGAGCTGGTCAGACATGTTATCACATGATTACTCTTACAGTTACGGATGAGTACATACATACATTTTATATTAAAACATAGCAGTCTCTGACTCATTGAGTGGTGATATTGTCTGATTCACCATTCATCATTCATACTTAATGAAATGAGTTGTTGTTTCTTTGCAATGTCTCGGCCACACTAACGGTTACTGCTTCTTTAACGATGTTCTTACACACTATACCTTAGTCATATAGCTCTAATGAAGAGCACTAAGTGGTGCTCCAATGCAGCATCCTGTACGGCTGCCCGTCCATCTGGTCTCCCTCTCCTTCCCTCCATCTCTCCTTCCCATCCACCCACCCACCCACACACACACACACACACACACACACACGCACACACGCACACACACACATAGCTGACAGGCAGCTGCATCTCATCTCCAGTCAGAGAGCACAACCACTCCTGCAGGTCGACTCCTGGAGGAATTGTGTCTTTGACGAGTTATAATGCAAAACATTTAGGGAGAAATCTGCCTTTAATTGCAAAGCAGGGTGTCACTGTCACACATGAGAAGTTGTACAAATATTTCTTATTTACTTGAACTTGCTGAACTTGAATATTGAGTTTTGCATTTGCTCCAGAGGTTTTCAGAGATTTTTCTAATGTCATATGTCAGTATATTTGCAGTATGTGATGAATATAGTTACTAATATAATATATAGTTACTTGCAGTTAATATTAACAAACTAAACAAAAACAGATTATATATTGCAGGTGTAATAATATACCATGCTTCATGGACATGTTGCTTTTGTTTTTTTGTATTTCATGGACATTTCTACTTTGTCCTTTTATTTTGATGTTCCTGAAAACTCAGCTAGTTTTATGTGATTAAACATTTGCTCCCATATTTTTAGCTTTGGTTATTTTATGTTTGATTTTTTTTTTGGGTGGTGCTTATAAAAAATGATACTGTCATTCCATGGGTGTGCACAAGTCAGATCAGAGGTTGGCATCAGGTCAGTTAAATTGTGATGACAGTTGTGTGTTTACATTTCCAAACCACTTTTAATTAAACCACACCCACTGAGTTTGATGTCAGTCAAAGTCAAACTCCAAATTTTTAGTTATAAATATATTTCAAAAATATGTTTAATTATTTTGTTCAACCTAAACATTACTGTTGCTTCTTGAGTTATGCATATTTCTTTATTTATTTCAAGAAGTATTTAAAAGCATAATAGGGAAATATATTTATTTGCTTTCTTGCTGCATGTTTAATGAAAAGATAATTACCACTCCCATGGTAAATATTAGGCTACAGTCAGAGATGTAGCTTACAGTTACCGTACAGAGCAGGAACCAGGTTGACTGACTGTCAGCACATCATACACACAAAAACTTTACTGTAATTCCGTAAGTGACTTCCTGAAAAAGTGAATTCGTGAAAAAATTACTTGCCAGTCTCTGCTAAGATAAATAAAAGCCAGTACCTCACCTAAATGTATTATTTTTAGTAAAATTATGTATTTTACTCGTGAGATACTTGATGATAGTCTTCCAGC
Source organism: Trinectes maculatus (assembly GCA_016785345.1). Lineage (NCBI taxonomy): Eukaryota > Metazoa > Chordata > Actinopteri > Pleuronectiformes > Achiridae > Trinectes > Trinectes maculatus. The sequence goes on along the minus strand of JAFBJQ010000470.1, from coordinate 249,954 downwards.
ATTTAGTTTTAAAAAAAAGCTTTTTAGCAGGAAGTGATTCTGTAAAAGCAAACAGTCTTTTTTCTGTGGAGATTTGCTGTCCGCACTCCAACTACAACATGCTGGAATTAGTGATCCAGTGCAGGAGGACAAGGAGGACAAAGACAAACAGGCTCATGCTTTTCAAAGATAAGCTTATTCCACACAGTGGAAAACACATTTGGGTTCATTTGGGCTTTTTATTGTAGTTACAGTACATACTGCTGTCCTTGACCTTCAGTGACACTAAATGTGATCTGTATATGGTGGTATAGATTATCACCCAGACTCATGCTTCTCTGTTACTCTTATCACTTCTCTGCCCTCTTACTGTGTTTAAGAAAACAAGTGGAATTTAAAGCCAGTCAGTCCTAATTGTACACAGCTGTTTTTAGTTCTGTCCTGTTGTGGGGGTGTGGAAGAGCCGAGGGACTGAGAGTGTGTGTAGGCGTCCTCCATTTTTCATGAAGCAAGTTGGGGGTCTTACACCCTCAGAACTGGGGTGTTGTACAATAGTGGGGAGGTCTTAGAAGAAAAACGTGGGTGGATGTGGTGCTGCTTATGCTGATAAATTTATTCCACATCCTTGTATTCCCTGGGAGCAGAATACCTTTGCATTGGCTGGGACTGAGACAAAACACACACAGACATCTGCAGCCTTAGGTGGGAACAAACACTGCAAAGATTTACTGCTCAAAGGGGGGGGGGGGGGGAGGCCGCGGGGGGGGAGGAAAAATGTACATGAGTTCAATGACAACTGGTTATTACAATTTTGGAATGTTTTTTTTTCTTTAATTTTGGTTTCCAAATGAGTAGAAAATTAGATCATTAAACTCATATCAAACACCAGCCACATCTAAGGATGTCATTCTACAACCATCAGTTTTACCCAGAAGCCCTTTACAACCCCCCACTGCCACTACAAACAGCATTTACAGCTCTGCTTGAAAAGCAGCAAACCAAAATCTACAGTTTCATAAACACGCGTTGCCTCAGCGGGAGTGAAGAGTCTGTTAGGTTGCTGAGGTACGACCTCACAGACACTGTTTCCTAGAACTGGATCTTGATTTATGGACAGGAATTACAGTCAAGGATTTTTTTTTCTTTTCGCCTGATTCTTCAGAATTTGATGATACAAACTTGAGACGGCCGCAGTGCAGCTTCAAGTTCTGAAGTTACAGCGTACAAGCAGTTTTTTGCTGATCCAGAGCTTCTCAAAGTCCTGCCGTCCAGCTGTGTAACTCCGTCCAGATGGGAGTTCGACCAGAGCCAAAAATGTTGAAAAAGTGTCTGCCAGTCAGATATCACGAGTGGCTCTCCAGCCCCTATTGGCCCTGAAACTGCCTACTCAACACAAACAAAACATTTTTTTTTGGAATTGTGATATAATATTATTATTATTTTGACAGATCAAATGGCATTATTAAGCAATTGGATAAATAGTTCTAGTGTCTTTCAGCTCGTTGCTTTGGTTTTCTGATCCATAACATTATGTTTTGATTGACTCCCATGGCTCTCATCACTATTTTCAAAATACCCACCTATTACCAACTGGTTGAGAACCAAAACAGAGCTAAAAGAAAATGAGTACTGGACTACGTCAGTATAAAAAGGTTGTGATGACATTGCTTCTGCTGCCCCACAGTGGTACAAAATAGTCAATAAACCCACTTTAGACCTTTAACATCTAGTACAGTACAGTGCATATGACATTAAGAGGATTTATGAATGAAACAAGGATCATTTACAGATAATTAAAATGTAAAACTGTTAAGGGGAACATTGTCCTTCCCTTATCTTTCTGATATAAAACCCAGGCCCTGAGGTATTGCCTGCTTGCAGCAGCTCACATTTTCCGACAGCGTGTCGGTGACGCGTGTGTTATCCCAGCTGAAAATGCCTTTAACTCAGATCAGTCATTTTCGTGGCGCTGGAGGACAGTGAGAGCTGTCTGAGGTGGGGGCGCTGCATTGTGGGTCCGCTGCCGAGGGACCAGAAGGTTTTCCTCATGGGGGTTTGGTCTGTCCAAGACGGGTGATAAAACCGGAGGTTTGTTTTAACAAAGATACACCAGGTCATTTTTTTCCCACAGAGCACGCCAGAATTCTGCCACTCATAGATACGCAGAGAAAACCTCATCCCTCTAAAACAAGGAAACTATAAAGACATGATGTATAGTACATTTACGCAGCAGCGTGGCTATTTCAGTACTGTGATTAAATGCAGGTCTTAATAAAGTGCTCAGCGTCCATGATGGTTCATATAGATATAAGTGTTTGCATTGGAAAGAAGGAGATGTTTGTTTTGGAAATCACAGTTTCCTGTACACTTGAGACTGCGTGTGTGCTCCCCCTGCTGTCCCACTCTGTGCTTTGATGTGGTGTTTCCCATAAACTGTGTTCTGTACGTCTGCACGCTCCCTCCGCTGTGGTCACTGTTTTTTCCCCACTGTCTGGTGCTGCGAGCAGTTTTCCTGTGGCGTGTAATTAGTTTGTCATATGTTGTGTTGTTGTTTTCTTTTCACTGTTCCTATTTCTTTGCCTTGTGTTATTGTTTTGAGTCGTTCCTGATAGCCAGGACATTTTTGAGATTTTTCTTGGAAACCTGTTATTTAAAGATGTTTTGTAACTTTGTGCCTTTTGGTCCACTCATTGTGGCATTGCTTGTTGTCTGCATGAGTGTTTTGATAGTGGTTGTAGTCTGCAGTGTCATTGACGATTCACTGTCTTACACCCACACAGGGCAAGAACATTTCCCAATACAGGAAGCAGGAACTCTCCAGCTGGACATACTTTTTTCCATCTCTCTCTCCTTTTGTCGTAGATTAGTCGTGTTTTGCTCTCTTTCCAAATAAAACCATCCTCCCTTGGGAGACACTTAAACAAACAGCTGGCCCAAGTGTGGTTTCCCACCTCACCAAGGACCGCCTCATCACTGCCAGATGTTTAAATAAAACATGCAGATATAGTATATGCATTATGCCTGACGTGGGATTACAAGCTGCTGAGAACGTTTACAGACTCGAGCTGTATCCTGAGGCTGGACGGCGTGGGCAGTGCGTGTCCCGCTGAGGTTGACTTCAACATTGCTCTTCATTAGCTTGTGACACTTTGAGCGGAGCTGGGTTGTTTGTGCAAACGGGATGGGGGTCAATCAGCCATCAGTTTCCCAGCATCTGTGGGAAAACTCATATGGCAGGATTCAGCTGAATCCTCCTCACTCTCTTCTCATTACCGTGCCATCACTTGCAGAAACTGTTTGCTTTGTTTTTCCTGACCTCCACTATCACTGTGGGACTGAAGATCCGCTTTCAAAGCTAATAAGTCAACAATAAACATCTGGTTTAAAAAAAAATGTTTTGCTGATTTTAATTTGCAATCATAGAGACAGTCCAATAAACTTGATTTACAGAGATAATTTGTCACAAACACTTGATTGTTTCTGTGGTTCAAGCAAAGATGGGGGGCGGGGGGGGGGGTCAAATTACAACTAAGTGTTTCTATTAAGTGGGAGACAGAGTTACTGAAATGCTGCCAAACCCTGTTGGCAGATAGAACAGTGTCCTGACCCTTCACACCACTGTCTGCTCGTTTCTGGCACAAAGACATCACCAGCATGAAGCATGAAAACAGCCATGATGACAGTAATATATAGAACTACTCTCTTAATGTTACAGCTGCACGTTCCTCAGTCTTTGGATGAATTGTTGAAGGAATGTTTACGTTTTCTTCGGGCTTCCTCTGGCCCTCTGATCTTAGTCAGCACATCCCACACTGAGGGTCAGATTCCTCCTCAGCATTCCCCACTGCCCATCGGTCAACATTCAACCTCATCGTGTGTCAGTAGCCAAACATTATTTTTCCCTTTCATTCAAAGATCCCAAATAGATAGGTGAACACACCTAGGTTATTGTTCCGAAGAGAGAGTTTTCTTTTTCTGCTGATGTAAATCCTCATCCTGCAGTAGCATGGACATAGCAGCAAATGTAGCATCAGCAGCCAATCACACAGTAAGATTTGTTAGTTCTCATACTGCCAAGTGACACATGCCTTTGGCGCCACAGCGTTTGGCTGTTGTCGCTCAAAGTCCTCATCGCTGACACTGAGATCAGCGAGTGAGTGCCTGTAAGCTCTGATGTACGGCTTCCTCAGTGGACAGGCCCGGGTTGCTGCTCGCTGGGGCCCTCTGGGATGAGGTGACCCCTCTGCTCCCAGCATCATCACCAGCAGGGTCCCAAGTGTATCAGCGGTCCTGGGAAAGTTTCAGTGGAGGACTGTGGGAACGTGAACTGTACACAGAGAGCAGTGACAAGGGGGGGGGGGGGGGGGGGGGGGGGGGGGCTCTTTGTGCGTGTGTGTGTATCTTTTGGAGGATGGGTGGGGGTACAGCATGCGTCTCTGTGTACAGTGTGAGTTTTACTCCCAGCATCATCACCAGCAGGGTCCCAAGTGTATCAGCGGTCCTGGGAAAGTTTCAGTGGAGGACTGTGGGAACGTGAACTGTACACAGAGAGCAGTGACAAAAGGGGTGGCGGGTGGGGGGGGGGCGGGGCTCTTTGTGCGTGTGTGTGTATCTTTTGGAGGATGGGTGGGGGTACAGCATGCGTCTCTGTGTACAGTGTGAGTTTTAGCATTATGTTGGCATACAGCTTGTGTTATGTGTCAGCGGGCCAGTGTTTATGTGTGCATGTGTATGAACCACAACTCTCTCTCTCTCTCTCTCTCTCTCTCTCTCCCTCTCTCTCTCTCTCTGCCACTTCCTGCCTGTTGCCTCTTCACCCCCTTTTTATTAGAAGCAGGCGGCAGGGGAGGAAACGGCCCAGTCATGTTTTTGGAGCGACTCAAGAGCGTTCCCAGTTTAGGAGCGGAAGTGCCAGAGGCGGTTAATTTACAACAACAAAGTGTATCTGGATTTAATAACTGGCTTTTGATTAGTCATGGAAATTCTTGCGCCTCAACACCACTGTCAAACTGATCAGGTCATGTTAGTCTCCTCCACCTTGGAACGACCCGTATAAACCGTTTAACGAGCGTAGAGTTGATGTTGCCAGATGTGGTCAGATAAGAACTGAATCGTAATAGCATGTGTAGCATTACATAATACATAAAGATAGCCATGTTCCTAAAATAGAGATTATCCAGTTGGTTTACTCTATCATGTAACTGATTTCACAAGATATATTTCACAATTTTCCACTCCCTCCCTCGTACTCTTCCTCCTCCACCCTCGCTCTTCCCAAGGCTCCCTCTTCCGCCCTCTCTCTCTTTCCCACCCTCTTGTGCACAGGCCTGTGAGCCATCCCTAACTGTTTCCAGACGCTTGTGTGCTGCAGGCCTTCACCCCATCGCAAACATAATGTAACAACAAACCAGCTGCAGCCTCGGTCTTCTGACTCTGCAGTGAAATGACCTGTACAACAAACCAGGTTCTTTGGTAATGGTGCTTTAAATTAGTAATGGGAGGATGGTTAGTTTCAGTCACCTCTGACCCGAATAGCTGCTGGAACATGATATCCCAATAGCATTAAAAAAAACAAAGCATAGCAACCTTTTGAATGGACATGTCCACTCCTGTGTCAGCAGCAGTGAGGGCCAGCGGCCTCATTTTCACTTTTGTTTACACCAAAACCAATTAATGGCTCAGCGCGGCTCGAGAACAGCTTGGACATGGCGGCTTTGTTGCCGGCGAGCGCGTTGCAAAGCTGCACACACTGACCCGTTTGTTAGTGTTCACAATGCTGGTGAAGCGGGAACAAACGGAGCCAGACATTATGGCTCTGTCCTGGTGCAGTGAGGCATCAAATACCTTCAGAGTGAGCTGCATCTGGACCTCAGACTCAGAGCACAGGCCAGAGACCTTTAAAGGAGGCAGCTTGACAGCAAGTGAATGCAATGAGTTTGTTTCCTTTCATTAGTAGCAGAGGACAGTTTCGTGTCACTTGCTGTGATTGGAAGCAGATTTTTCTCACTTGCAATGTGATTTATCCTTTAAACTTGTGCTTAGCACATCCTGTTTGATGTCAAGGACTCAGGCCTTTATTATATGTAGCTCATCTCTTGTGGATACATGACAACACTGGTGGAGTTGTAGGTAAACTGGTGTTAAGTTTCATTGTGAGAGTCTCAGTGAAATCTTTGCTGACAGAATGAATTGTGCCTTTTAACCACTTACAAAGACAATGTGCAAAGCAAACGACACGTGTTGATCTGAAGCATTTCTGTTTTCCCCTGTGTTTATTTGCAGAGCAAACTGTCAGACACCCAACATGAGGAGGCTGACGGTGTCTTTGCTCCATCTGACTGTTACAGGTGAGACGTCAACCTGTTACAAAGTTATGAACAGCAAACAGGATCACTGTTCATTTCACAGGAGAGTGAATTTAAATGAAACTTTACAGAGCTCAAAGTCACAATAAAAATATATATAAAATAATTTTCTGAACTCGCAGTTAGGATGAAATATTTCTTACCTCAGGGTTAGCTTATTTCTAATTGGTTTTATTGGATAAACAATTATTAATAAGATAAACTGTCACCACTCTGATGTAAAGGACGAGTGATACATTTAAACCCACCTCCACCATGTTAAATACATCTGTCACTGACATGGCATCATTATCCTCCAGCTTACTGCTCCAGACAACTCATATCCTTCATCATACAGGGTTAGAGCAGGATCTGCCTTGTATTGTTGATATAACCTTTGACCTCATGCTGCCGTCTCTCTGACCTCCACGCTGACCTTTTTTTTCCTTTTCTTGTCCTGTTGTGTCAACTCTAGCTCTCCTGTATCTGTGCACTGAGTTGTGTTGCCTGGAGATCATACCTGATGACAAAGAGATCATCCTGGCCAAGGGCTCGTACCTCAGTCTCACTTGCTCAGGCTTAAGTGAGACCACCTGGGAGTTCAAGAGGGACGATGTGCCGTACTTCCAAGTGGATCAAGTTCAAAATGTTGGTCAAAGCTACCAAATCGTGCAAACCAGCCCCACATCCAGCGTTTTGACTTTGTGGGACGTGAGCTGGAAACACACGGGGGTGTATCTGTGCAGCGAGCGACACCGTGGAGAAACTAAGGAGGTGGTTGTGTTTGTGCCAGGTGAGGTCTGATTTACTCTTCATTCAGCAACACAGTTTAGTGCCATGTCTTGTAGAAGATGCTTCTTCAAGACGTCACATTACACTGTCTTCTTCATAATTTATGGTTTGCATAAATTGCTGATTTGGTAAAAATCAAAGTTAGTATGTAATATGAAGAGGGGGCACAGCAATTGTGTCATCCACAGGTTTAACAGTGGGAGCTGTTGTGTGTTTGTCCATAGACCCTGATGTGTGGTTCATAGAGAGCTCCCACGGCATGGTGACTAAGACCAGCGACGAAAGCACCGTCCCCTGTGTGGTCACCAACCCGAACATCAGTGTCACCCTGTACGAGAAGGGTACCAACATCCCCATCAGAGGACATTATGTTCCCAGTGAGGGGTACAAGGCTCCGCTGGAGGACAGGACTTATGTGTGTCGTGGGGAGCTGAACGGGGAGGTGAAAGACTCCCAGGATTTCAATGTCTACAGCATCGGCGGTAGGTGCTCGGAGAATAGTTAAAGAGACAACTCCTACTAAATAATAAGGTGGCGATTATCAACTTAACCCCATGGGTGGTGAAACCCACAAACACACACACACACACACAGAGTTGGCCTCTTTAATTCAGTGGCAGCACACACCCAAACTATTAAAGTTAATGAGTCAGTATCAAAGAAGCAAAACGAATCCCATAAAATGTTTATCACAGCTCTCCAAAGGACTTATCTACAGGGATCACAGCCAAAACACTGCACTGTGAATCCAAAAGTATAATCCATTCACATTTTATCACTTATTTCACAACACTCTGGTGGACGTGTTACTGTTGGAGGGTGTGCAAACAGGTTTTTGGTCAGATTATGAGGTAAATAGTGGATTAGTTGAAGAAAAGTGCATTGAAATATGCTGTACATGCTGTCTGGAGAGACATTATACAGTGATGTGGCGGAGGCTTTTTTTTTTCTCAGATGAAACCAGCTATCAATCAGTTCTGACAAGGGATCTAACTATGAACATAAGGACTTGTGTTTGATCGGTTCTGCGACTGATTGGCTCTGAGGAAGACTTTTCCTCACACTGCTTTGATTAATCCCATCATCAACCCTTCCTCCTCTCCCCCCGCACTCTCCCTTCCTGTTCCAGTCTCCGAGGTCATCGACGCCTACGTCAACGCGTCAAAGACCGTCCTGAAGCAGGGTGAACCGCTGACGGTCAACTGCACGATGCACGGAGTGGAGCTGGTTGATTTTAAATGGGAGATCCCCAACGAGAAGGTGAGTAGGAGTGGAGCAGAACAAGAGCTTTTGTTTGGCTTTCCCCTTTCGATCACTCCCAAGCTTCATGTCAGAGCCTAAATTGCATCAAGATGTCGAGCCACACCTCAGTTTTTATCCCCCTGTGCAACTGTACTCATAACACATGGTGTTGGTATTGTAATAAGTGGTTCTCCAATGCAGAACCTTCAACTAGGATTTATTTTTGAAGGGAATGTGTATTGTATATCACTGCGACCTCTCAGGTTTTTTAGATTTTTTTTTTACATCACAGCTTTAGGGTTGAATCTGACAGGCAACGTCACAATCAGAGTTTCATGTTGTTGTTGTTGTTGTTGTTGTTTTTCTCCAAGATCACTTACGTGGAGCCGCTGACAGACATCCTGTCTGTCATGAACATGCGCTCCTGCTTGATCTTCCCCAGTGCCACAGTGGCCCACAGTGGAAAGTACATGTGCAATGTCTATGCGGGCTACCTTGACCAGACATTGTCTGCCAGCATCAACATCACTGTGCTCGGTAAGAGAGAGAGAGAGAGAGAGGGAGAGACACGCACACACACAAACACACGCACACAAAGCTGAAACAAAAACAAACCGATTCAGGACAGATTATTATGATGTTTCACAGACATATAGAAGAGCGCTTATTATCTCAACCTCTGTGAGTCCAGGTGAGGTAGGTGCTACTTTTAAAGGAAACGAGGAGCTCCTTTATTTATTTCTGTTCAAAGTGTGAAATAAACCTTCGACATGGTGCGGATGCTCTGAATGACACCTCGAAAAAACCTCAGGGGCTTCGGCAACTCCGTATTTAGACTATAGTAAATAAAGCTCCGAGCTCACAGGAAGTGTTTGTGTAAGTGAGATTTAACTGCAAACATTAATATACAGTAAGTTGGCATCAAATGGCCGAACGAGACGCAATAAAATCAGCATGTGTTTCCCTGAACTTGTACTTACTCTCGCTCCCTTTTGACTAAGTGAGTGCGTCTGGGTCCGTGAATGCTTATTCTGTCTTCGCCGAGGTGTGTTATGTTTATGAAATCCTTAAATAACTTGAACTGCCGTGCCCGACAGACACCGGGGCGGAGTGCTAGTTCAGTCTGGACACCTCAGTGGAAAAGACAGGTACTCTCTGGCCATAGTAACAAAATGTAAATGTAATATAAATACACAAGGAGTTCAGGAAAAGGGAGGAAGGAGAGTTGGAGTACGTTTTGGTGCTTTCTTTCTTGTCCTTAAAATCACTTGGTTTGCACATCACCATCTCTTTTGTCCTCAGATCGAGGCTTCGTGGACGTGAAACCTGCCCAGCAGCAAAACGTTTCAGCCAAGCTGCAAGAGAACGTGGAGCTCAGGGTTGAGATTGAGGCCTACCCTCCCCCCCAGGTCCGCTGGAGCAAAGATGGCGCCATCATCAAGGGAGACAAAACCATCACCACCAGACAAGAGCATGAGATCAGGTCAGACACCCAACCAGACCCCTCAGCTGTCCTTTGACCTTAAAAATGCCTCAAATACCGCCAGGCAATTGAACGCCTCGTAGGCCTCGAGACATTTAAACAATTAGCGCTGGTCCTCTGTGAGGAGAAGCATCTCGCCCTCGTCAGTCATCAGCAGATAAGGTCTCTGCAGAGGGAAACACAATCCTCTCCAGAGGGCAGAACTCCATCATTACGCAGGAACCCTAAACACATCATGCCTGTCACAACTCACAAACGACTTTTGGAAAAATACCAAACGGTGTTTTAATTGACCAGGTTTTCACAGTTTTGCCAGTACAGTGAACCCTCGTTTATCACGGTGGTTATGTTCCAAAAAGAACCCGTGATAGGCGAAATCCTATCGAAGTCAGCTTTATTTTTTACAATTATTATACAGTACTATAGAACAAAACCAAAGATCAAAACCTGTTTTCAGGCCCAAACATTTCTTTAAGAAATAAAAATAGAAGCGTTTTCTAACAAATAACTATGATAGTTTTTAGAAATACTGTAAAATAATCATTTTAATAATCAACCTACGCGGTTGGACACATTGTGACTGACGCGTATTTCACAGTTCCTCTGACTGTGCCTCTTCGTGCTGACTCAGCTCCGCTGTAGCGTCTTTTTCTACAGAAGGCCGTGGTGCAGGTGTCTTTGTCTGTACAGAACGTTTCGTCGACATTGTGGGTTTTGTCGTGGAGAAAATATGCAAACGTGTAAATTTTTGCCAAGCCGAACGCATTCTGTACTGGACAGAGACGAGGCACGGAGGAGATTGATTGACATTGGCCTACAGTCCCTTAGCCAATCAGGACACAGAGCACAATGCGCGTGCATACAATGTAAAAAAAAGCATAACAAACTGCACTAAAAAAATCTGTGAAACGGCGAAGCCGCAAAAGGTGAACGAGCGAGGGTTCACTGTACACATAAACTCAAAAAGACAAAAAGTGTATTATTGGAAACCCAGTCCTCACATGGAGAGACTGTTCACATATTCACCCTGCAGATCTGTAAAATCAGTTTATCAAATAGCTCATCGATGTTGAAGAAAAGATCAGTGAATAATCTCATATATATTTCATCTCCTCACTGTTTGTCCATGTCCTCCTCTGTTTTAGATACGTCACAATTCTCACCTTAGTTAGGGTGAGGACGGAGCAGAAGGGCCACTACACAGTACTTGTCACCAATGGAGATGACTCAAAGGAAGTGACCTTTGACCTGGAGGTCCACGGTGAGAGGTTTCTCACAATAGAATGGTGTCACTTTTTAGTCCAGTAGGCCCATATCAGTGGCAGCTGAAAATAATCTTTGGCCATGGTAAACATCATGGACGGACACTTGTTTTTATTCATGTCAGTGATGATTAATGACCGCTGCACCCCCTGTGTGTAGTCCCCCCCCAGATTAAAGACCTGACTGACCACCACCTCCCAGGAAAGAGACATCTGGTGACCTGTGTCGCTGAGGGGGTCCCAACCCCGACCATACAGTGGTACAGCTGTGACAGCATGCTCAAGTAAGTCACACCTCCCACCCATCATCAAATAACAGTCGCTCAGCAAACAGGACACCGGCCATGCGGGAGATTTGTTTGACTTTCAAATTATGTGCACGTGCGATGAATGTGCACCACGTTTGCTGTAACTTCACGTCTTGCGGCAGGTGCAGCAACCAGACAATGGTGTGGCAGCCACTGTTACCAGAGCCCGAGCTGCTGAGCATCCAGACCAACGTGAGCTACAGCGAGACTCGTAAAGTGAGTCGGGTCCGGAGCCAGGTGACCTTCAGCAAGCCGCAGCAGGTCACAGTTCGCTGTGAGACCAGCAACCAGGCAGGGCTCTATGACAGGAGAGACATCAAGCTGGTGTCCAGCAGTAGGTGTCATGAGAAAATAATAAAATTATAAATATAGAACATTATACTGATTTGATATGAGTTATCTTTGGGGCGCAGTGAAAATGTGTATTTGTACTATAAATATCAGTCTAATTACAGTTTTATTTAGACAATCACTGCCAGCATGTTTATTTATTGTAGTTTTATGTCTGTTAAAAATTATATTGAGAAAAGAAGCTGATAAAATGATTCCTTCTGCCTGTTGCAGCACTTTTCTCCCAGGTGGCAGTATTGTCTGCTGTTCTCGCCTTGGTGGTCATTGTTATCATGTCTTTCATCATCCTCATCGCTGTGTGGAGGAAGGTATGATCGACAGCCATAACTCTCACTTTCCTGTGGACATATGTAAATAAAAACAAAAATGACAAAGGAAGCGTACTGCGTTTCCTCTGCGTTGACAGAAACCTCGCTATGAGATCAGATGGAAGGTGATCGAGTCTGTGAGCCAGGATGGTCATGAGTACATCTATGTGGATCCCATCCACCTGCCCTATGACCTGGCATGGGAGATGCCGCGAGACAACCTGGTGCTGGGTGAGTCGTCAGGCAGACAGGGGACAGGCAGACAGTTTGTCTGCGACTGAAAACATAGTCATGGGGTTTTAGTCGGTCTACTTGTTGTTCGGATGAGAAGACGCTTGTTTACAGAAATACATTGTTTTAATGAACAGAACAGTTCCCCCTCTCAGGTCCAGTGTGTGCTCCACTCACACTGAATCCCTCTTTGTGTTTCAGGTCGCACTCTTGGATCAGGGGCCTTTGGCAGGGTGGTCGAGGCCACAGCATACGGCCTCACTCATTCCCAGTCCAGCACCAAAGTGGCGGTGAAAATGCTGAAGTGTAAGGCACACAGTGTGAACGTGCTGTAGAAAGACACGTTTGTATATGTGCGAACAATGTAGTCCCCTGCATAGCTGTCAAATATTGTGACACCACTGCCATATTCCTGTGAGTCAGGACAGAGCAGCGTCCTGCTGAGCTTTAGCTTGGTGGCCACCTTTTCAGCCAACGGATTGTTGAGCGGTTTGGCAGGGACGCAGTGTGTTCAGTCCTGCTGTTTGAATGCATGTCTCTCTCTCGCTCTCTCTCTCTCTCTCTCTCTCTCTCTCTCTCTCTTTCTCAGCCACAGCCAGGAGGAGTGAGACCCAGGCCCTGATGTCGGAGCTAAAGATCATGAGCCACCTAGGTCCTCACCTCAACATTGTCAACTTGCTTGGAGCATGCACCAAACATGGTGAGTACTGCAGTGAGCACCAGTGATATGAAAAATAATGTTTTGTTAATATTTGGTAAATCCCATATATTTTTTGCACCAAACAGGCCCTCTGTACCTGGTGACTGAGTACTGTCGCTATGGCGACTTGGTGGACTACCTGCACAGGAACAAGCACACCTTCCTGCAGTACTATGCCGAAAAGAACCAAGATGACGGCTGTCGCATCTCAGGGCGAAGCACTCCACTGAGCCAGAGGAAAGGGTGAGAAGAACAAGCTGAACAAACATCCAGCTCCATTCGGAGCTGCACAAAGGAGCAGTCTGTAAAGTTTCTAGTGGGGCTGCTATTCCGTATTGAAATAAGTAGGTTGTCTCATAGAGATATGTCTCTATATGAAAAGGTCTCCTAACAGAAAATTTGAGATGAAGTGGGACCAGGAACAAGTTTGGATTTATTTTCCCAATGCGTAGGATTTGTGCATTGAAGACCTGTGTTTGTGACCCGTCTGTATACATTCCATTTTGATTGCATTTCTATCCCTCCAGCTATGTGTCCTCTGGAAGCGAGAGCGATGGTGGATACATGGATATGAGTAAGGATGAACCCTCAATCTACGTTCCCATGCAGGAGCAGACAGACACCATCAAGTATGCAGACATCCAGCCTTCTCCGTATGAGTCCCCCTACCAGCAGGACATCTATCAGGAACAAGGTTTGACCTGACTGAAGCTACATGTGTGTCAACGTCAACCTCAATAATAATAACAGCAAACACTCGACTGTAAAGATTTTCATTGTTTCACTTTGTTATTGAGCAGGTGGCGTCAGATTGAATGTGGTCATCAGCGACTCCCCCGTTCTTACCTATGATGATCTTCTGGGCTTCAGCTACCAAGTGGCAAAGGGGATGGAGTTCCTCGCCTCCAAGAATGTAGGATATTTAAAGTCTCTAGCATTTAGACAGCTGAGGGGATGCTCGTATTCACTTTTGTATCCTGTGTCTCTACAGCCAACATGTAACCTATGTAAAAACATATGTAAAACATTAATGCCAGTAAGTTTTATTTTTCATTGTTCATTATTCCACCACAGTGTGTCCATCGTGACCTTGCTGCCAGGAATGTGTTGATCTGTGAGGGCAAACTAGTGAAGATCTGTGACTTTGGCCTGGCCAGAGACATCATGCATGACTCCAACTACATCTCTAAAGGCAGCGTGAGTGGAACAATAATCATATGGAATAGCATATGTGGGTTTGTGTTTTATTAACCCCATGGGGTCACTCATTTTCCTTAATAATTCTTAAGTCTCTTACTCTAAACTTAACCATGACAACTAAACGCTGAACCCTGATCCTAATTTTAACCTGAACCAAAAATACCAGTCTTAATCTTCATGAAGCTCTCTGCTGGAGGCAAACTGGATTTGTGTGTCCACATGCGTTAGAGTGTTTTCAGGTTGGTCTCCACTGGGATCAACTTGCTTTCAGTGGTTTGAAAGGAGGAATGTGCTTCTTCTTTTTTTTTTTTTTACAATCCAGCCTCTGTTAGTAACGACCAGAGGGTGTGACTTACATGTGTGTGACCTATATATACACATGGTACATGGTTATGTGTGAATATATGTACATGTGATATATGTATAAATAATGTATAAATAATGTGCATCTACATAATTTGTAGTTTACCAGTATGTTATCTAGCGACAATTTGTATGATGTGTCTAGATACATCAACACAACATGTTACTGTATGAATGGATTCCCAGTTAAAGTATATTTTTGTAAACTGGACTCTGACTATTGTTGATTGTCTAGTGTTTTATTGTCTCACAGTGTGTTTCTTTCCATACAGACCTTCCTGCCCCTGAAGTGGATGGCTCCAGAAAGTATTTTCCACAACTTGTACACAACCCTGAGCGACGTCTGGTCCTTTGGCATACTTCTTTGGGAAATTTTCACCCTGGGTCAGTTCAGAGACACTCACACTCACATGGCTGACACAAATAAACACACCAGTGGTGTGAATCAAAATCAGAGCAGCTTCTTCACATGAGATTCTGGCTTTCATTGTCCACTGTGTAGGAACTGATTGGCAGATATTAAATATCATTTATTTTTTGTGCTGCATAGCGGTGCAGTGATTAACACTTGTTAGCAAAAAGGTTCCCATTTTGATCTGGGGGTCTTTTTGTGTGCATGTTTGCATGTTCTCTGTGTGTCTCTGTGGGTTTTCATCAGGAACTCATCCTGCAGTTTGAAGACATGTATATTGGAGTTTAGGTTAATAAGATGACAGTCATCAGTCAGGAAAAAAACATTATCTAGGAATAAGCCCTTTATCTCTAGATTGGGAGATGATCCTCTTCTTTGGAATCTGCCATGTTGTTTTTACCACTGACCCAGAAAGGACACCCAAAACACTGGGGAGTCTTTTGTGTGGTTGAAATTGATTTGGTTGTAATATGCAACTTTACCACTAGATGCCATTGAACCCTACACTGAGCCTTTAACTTCTTACAGTATGCTACGTTACGGCAAGTTTCACATCCCATGAGTGATGGGACATACCAAGATGTTGATATGTATGTTATGTATGACTTTGCAGATTCATATGAGGTCTAAATCTTATTAGGCACAGTCAAGCTTTGAATGCAGCATTTTCCTGGTCACAGTGTTGTGAATGGAATTCATGAAACTACCATGCGAACAAAGAGGACAGTTTGTAGTATGTACAGTGTGAGGCTGAGCGCTGAGGAAACAAACTGACAATCCTGCCTCTGTAACAGTGAACCAAAGATTCTCTGTGCCGCACCGCTCGAGTCTGACGTTCATTCGAAATCCATTTCTCTTTCAGATAATCAGCCATTGTCCAACTCCTTGCAAATAAAATCAAATGTTCTAAAATGGGAAAAGTTAAGGCAATATTTTTCTGTGTGCGTGACTTTGTCATGGTGACTTTGTCTTTGATTGTATTAGTTTAGTTGTCAGCATCTGCGTAGTTTGGGAAGTAGGTTAGATTCCTGTGCAGGAATCTAACCTACTGCCTGTGCAGCTGTTCTGATTTGAAGGTTTGGCTTTTGAATCATTTGAATTGCTCTTTGCAGGAGGAACCCCCTACCCCGATCTACCTATGAATGAATTATTCTACAGTGCTTTGAAGAGAGGCTACCGAATGGGCAAACCCGCCTACGCCTCGGATGAAGTGTGAGCCTCCTTTTCATCCTGTTGCCTTTCTAGAAGCTCTTCTTACCTGACATAAAAGTAGGATCTAAACTCTAAAATCTATCCTGTTTATGTTGCAGTTATGAAATCATGAAGAAGTGCTGGGATGAGAAGTTTGAGAAGCGACCTGAGTTCTCCTTCCTGGTGCACAGTGTTGGGAATATGCTGACAGACACCTATAAAAAGGTACTTTATCTATAAACAATCTTCATCTCTGAGTGTATTATTGAGCCTCTACCACAATATATATAAACACCAATAATGTGCTTCATGACATATGATCATCTAAAAACATGGATTGTTTTTGACAGCTGTCAAACTATTGTCTCCTATAAACAGACATACAACCAAGTCAACGACAGCTTTCTGAAGAGTGACCACCCGGCTGTGGCCCGCACCAAACCCAGACTCTCGTCACCCTTTGCTATCACCAATCCATCATTGGGCTCCCCCTCCCCTGGCAACTTGTCCTTTCCCCCGGACCCCTACGATGACAGCCAGAGACCTGGCAACTTTAGACAAGAAGCAGACACGCAGGATATGATGACCTCATACAACGAGTACATCATTCCCATCCCCGACCCCAAACCAGAGGAAGTTTTCACTGAAAGCCCTGCAAGGTACACAGCTGCTGAAAATATATGCCGCAGATGTGTGCCAAATGCTCTGTGTGCATAAGAGATGAAGATGTATTAGCTTAACTTTTTTTCTAACCACAAACCCACTCATCCAGATGTTGAGTTGAGCTGAGACAAAAGCTGCACTATGAAGACAGGCATGGAGAAATATTTTTAATTGCACAGCCAGGACCAAATAAATGTTTGACCCTCCAAAATCCAGAGATATTCATGTATAAAGTGCTGTTTTATCAAAAATTATCATTAATTTGGTTTTGGTTTGTGTTTTATGAGTTGTAAGAGCTGTCATTAGGTTCAAGAGGGAGTAAAACCAGCAAATAGCTTTTAGTTCAGGACATAGAATAATGAAAATAAGAAATATCTCCAACAACAAGATTATTCAATGACTATTCTTCTATTTTTTTAAAAAGTTATTTAGTTTTGTGTTATGTTTAACCAAAGGCTGAGCAAAAGAACAGAGACAAACCAGATAGCGATCACAATAGTCTTTAATACAAAAACAAAGTAATCAAAGAAAAACTAGCTCAGCAGTGGTGGAGGGGAGGCAGGGAGCGAGCTGGCTGGCGAGCAACATAGGCTACAAACACAGTACAAACAAGGCAGGAGCTGAACTCACAGTGGCAACATGAGGCAGGAGTAAAGCTGGAGATGCAAACACTCAAGTAAGAGCACTTCCAAAACTCAAACAAGGTTTCAACAAAGGAGCTAGTGTGGCTAAATTGATGACTGAACATGACAGAAGTATCTGGGTCAGACCAGTCTTTTATGGAGTGGTTGATTAGGTGATCAGGAACAGGTGTGCCTCGTCAGCTGCCACTGGAGGTACTAGCCACACCCCCTGCACGCACACGCACACGCGCGCACACACACACACACACACAGAATTCAGGATACTCGATACACAAACTTGTCCTCCTCTCTCAATATTACTTGTAAGGCCCTATCATCCCAGCCGCTCTCGGCCACTAAGATAAGGAAGTCAATAGCATACATAGAAACAGAAGCTGTCCCTCGCTTTAAACCTGGAGATGCAAACGCTCCAGTAAGAGCACTTCCAAAAATTAAAAAGGGTTTCAATGACTGAACATGACAGAAGTATCTGGTGGAGTAGTGTAGGTCAGACCAGTCTTTTATGGAGTGGTTGATTAGGTGATCAGGAACAGGTGTGCCTCGTTAGCTGCCACCGGACGTACCACACACATAACAATAAAACAAGAACATATAAAACCCAAAACCTCACAGTTTTGTGTAGTATGGCCAGAGCCATACATTTTCTTTCTTTCTTTCTTTAATTAAATGTTGTATAACCACAAGTAAATCAAACTTAATTTCAGATATTTGGAAAATTTTGCTTCCAAAACACCAGATTAATTTGTCCTAGTTATTAAATGCAAATGCACACAGGGAGTATATTACATTTCAGACAAAAATGAGGGAAGATGTCAGAATATGTATAATTTATAGAAATTAAGGTTAAATAATAGACAGTAATAAATACTTAAATACATAGAGTGACACTGTGTCTTTGTATTCTGTTTTGTGTTCCTCTCAGCTCTGAGGCTATGGAGGAGGAGAGCGACTCCATGTCTCAGGAAACGGCTGACACTCTTCCGGAGGAGGACAGGCTGGAGGAGACCAGCGAGAGAGACGCTCTGCTGGGCTCGTCCGGGACGCCTGAGGTAGAAGACAGCTTTCTGTAGCCATACGTGTTGGAACCATGACAAACCAGAGCTGTTCCAGGGGGGTTTTCTTCATAATGTACCTGAAAAAGGGAATACGACTAAAGTAGAATGTAGCAAAATGGAAATGGAAGAGGCAAATTTTTGTATTTCCATGAAGCACTCTAAGCGTTTTGCCTTTCTTTGTGTTTTGTTTCACACTTAATACCTCCGGGACTACAAATGATGACAAGTAATTAGTATGATGTTATCAGCTAGTCATTTATCAGAAGTTCGTCGCATTCTAAATATGGTACTACCCTCTTACGCCCGTAGAGTCATTTTACAGTAGGTACAGGTGAAATTTTAGCTAGAAACGTATGGGGCCTTATTTGACTTGTGCTTTTTTACTTAGACATGTGTAGCCAAATGTCTGTTGTTGGATTTTATTCCTAAACCATCAAAGTGGAGATTTCTTTAATCGTTTTTTTTCTTTTTTCATTTAGAAGTTGTAATAAAACAAAAAGTTCAGCAAAACAATAAAAATGTCCTCAGATTAAAAACAATTCCAAGACTATCGGAATATTAATATTAATATTTTTTTGGTGGGGTCTCTTTCCCAGCATATGAAATGCAGACAGAATCTACATGCACTGTTTTACTGTAAAATTAGACTTTTCTTTGTTTTAAATGCCCCAGAGCCAGAATTTTCTCTTTTGTTTGGGGGGGTATTATGAAATATATGTCATTAGTGAATTGTGAATAGCATCTTGTATTTTGAATACTATGAGTGGGCTTAATTCATAGTTCTGTGCCAGATTTGCACTTTATTTAGAAAAATATCGATCTTCCCTATAAAGATATGAATTTCACAATGTTAACGATAGAAAGATGCAACTTTATTATTGAGAACTTTGCCTTAAATATGAGGCTGATTATAGCAACCTTTATAGTGAAAATAATAAATACAGCGTCTCACTGCCTTACACACAATGGCACACAGCAGTGCCTTTGTACAACTGAGAGATTGGAGTCTGTAGCTTTGTCGCTTGCTGATATGAAGGGCTATTGTACTCAAGGAAACTAGATAGCCATAGGTGTACACATGTAAAAAAGATAAATGCTTTTATTGCATTGTTTAACATTCACTTACACAATGTCTTCTTTCATTACATAACCCACCATTTCATGTAACACATTTTTATTTCCTGTAGCCTTTGTTACACAATTAAAAATGCACATAAATCACAATAAATCACAAGCTATGGTACCAAAGCTCTTCTTAGCGTTTACAAATGTATTTTTCTATGTGTCATTTTCTATGTTGTAAATGTGGAAATAAATGTGTATTATCATAATGGTATTGGACGTGCCTTCTCGTTTATGAGTCATGTGGGTTCAGTGGCTTTCATCTGGTTGACCTGATCACACTACATCATTGTTCACCACTGTTTTACCTGATATAACTGACTTATGCACAGATTAAATCTCTCTTCTTATAAAGCTCGTTCTTTGGAGGATGGTTCTTCCATGTTGTGAAGTTGACACAGAGCAGATCCCACCATTATGACCTTTCTCACTCTACACTCTCATATCTCTCAGCAGCCGTCTCTGAGTCCC
This sequence comes from Trinectes maculatus, assembly GCA_016785345.1. Taxonomy (NCBI): domain Eukaryota; kingdom Metazoa; phylum Chordata; class Actinopteri; order Pleuronectiformes; family Achiridae; genus Trinectes; species Trinectes maculatus. The sequence continues at coordinate 229,833 of JAFBJQ010000470.1, read as the reverse complement.
GGGTCAGATCTCTGAGAGCCCTTTGACTGTCCTTCCCTCGCAAATCCACTTTTTTCTGGAGACCCAGCCCTGGCAGCCATGGTGATTAGTCTCATCTCCGTGGGCTTCTAAGGAGAATTGTGCCTTTCTGTGGCAAATTGGCACTCGCTCATTAATTAGTTGAGCATGATATGTTGATCCCCCACCCCCACACACTCAGACAGCCCTCTCCACCCTCCACTACTTGCTCTCTGAGAGATTTTATGTTTGTGGTGTGACTCTTGTGGAGTCACTGTAAACAAGCAGAAGGGGGAAGAAGAGCAGAGGCAAAGGAGTGGAAGGAGGGATTTTTGTGTCAGCTCTGGATTTTGGAGACATCAGACGCCCTCTGTGAGGCTGAAGACATCTGCAGGTGAGTGCATTAGAAATACATGAAGGATGGGTGCTTCCTTTAACACGTTGCAGTTCTGGCTGTATGTGATGTATTCCTTCTTTCACTGTAAACCAGATGTCCTTCATCCGTCTGCTTCCTTATTTTAATGTATACCAGTGAGATTGTCCATTGCAGAGGACTGTAGCTCAGCTGTTGATCTGTGCAGGCTGTGCTACTCTGACCAGTCAGAAAAGAGAAGTTGATTAGGGGGTGAGAGGTAGCACAAGTGTTATTTCTTATTTCTCTGTGTATCACCACAGATCATAAGCCTCCAGACTGCAGGTTTTGCAGTGGATCCAGGATGCTGTCCTACCTCACCCTGCTGCTGGGGATTGTGGCCTCTGCTGCTTCAGGTAAGACTGACAAAGACTGACTGTTAAAATGTCCCCTCAGAGTGATCCGTCTTTTCAATTTTCTTTGTTAAGGAAAAAGAACAAACTCTAAACACTAAAACAGGACAAAGCAAGGGAAATTTTAATTCTCTTCATACTGACTTTAAAAAGGGAAAGGGAAGAGAGAGATCTATCTATCTATCTATCTATCTATCTATGTATGTAGATATCTATCTATCTATGTAGATATATATACATTTCTGATATATATATATATATATATATATATATACACATTTCTTGGCATAAACCCGTGGTCAGTATAGAGAAGCTCACACTGAGATCTGTGCTACTGAGATCTGTTACGCTACTGTCTGTAATGAGCAGAACAAGTGCAGCATCATGAGTTGTTTTTTGGGATCCTTGTCAAGATACTTTGTTTCTTTCTCTCTTTGTTTGCCTCGATATCACATATATGGATATCAGGACATCGAATTGCAATTTCACGTATTTGCATTTGAGCACATAAAGGCATCGGTTGTTTGGTTTGATTGGAGCTTAAAGAATCATCCATGGTTGCATGGCTTTGCTTTCTGGTGAATTACTGTGTGAGGTGCTACGGGGGTCATTTTCAGGTTGGATGAATCGTTCATTCAGATGAGTCAGAGAGAGACAGTCTCAGAAAGGCATCTGTTTACTCCTATGATCAGGACGTTCAGAAACAAAACCACAAAATGCTGATTGGTTTCAAATTACATGTTGTTCCTGGTTTATATTACCTAGCGCACTGTGCTGATTAAAAAAAAAGCTGAACACGGAATTTCAGTTCTGCTTCACTTTTACTGTATAAGTATATAGAAACTTTTATAACCTTTCCTGAAAGTGCAGCTTAATACAGGAAACTGGGGGCGACAGCAATGATACTTTCGTACTCGCAAATGTAAAAAGAACAAAAAATAAATACAGAAAAAACCCTACAACTGAATTTCTACAGTTTTCCAAATTTTTAACAACGTTATGAAAGAAAGCCTTGTTGTTCATCACTGAAACTGAATTATTCCCTGAGAGACAAGGCTTGTCATCTTCTCCCTAAAACATAAATGAAAAATAGCATCCTATTATTCTTCCTGTTGTTTTCCATACTTTTTGAAATTTTTTTTACTGTTTCGGTATACCGTCACTATAAAAAAAAAGAAGTGAGAAGGAATGAGGAGTGTTTTTGTTGTTTAAGTCTTCAGTCTGTTTCCTTAATTCATATTATGACTTCCAAAATAAATCTGAGAAACGACGTCTTTAATTTTTAAGACCTAACAACAAAATAGAGTAAACTGAATACGCAAGACACTGAATCAGCAAAGTCTGTTTGATTGATTTTTATGTGTTTCTCTTGCCTAAAAAGCCAGTCTATGTATTTGTACTTCATTTCTTCTCAGCACAATGGAGGCGCCCAGTGATAAAGTTCAATGCTAAGGTGGTGGATGGTTCTGAGGTGGTGGTCACCCCTGGAAAACCTCTGGATCTCCGGTGTGAGGGAGATGGACTTGTCAACTGGCAAACCAGGCTAGCCAAACACAGGCGTTTTGTATCCAAGAGCAATGGGAATGTTCGCACTTTAAAAGTGGACCATCCCTCTGCAGAATTCACTGGAACGTACAAGTGTTTTTACATTGGTGGGTCTCAGCATCGGGACCTGAGCTCCTCAGTGCATGTGTACGTACAAGGTGAGCTCAGATAAATGAGAGTCCTTTTCTCCTGTTCTGTTTGCAGAACAGTTTCTAATCTTGTTAGAGCTAAAGTGGATTATTGTCCACATTAATTATTCTTTTTTTGGAAAAGATTTGAAGTTTTCCATGGGGTAAATGATGCACTATTCCATTGTTCATGATCAAATAAATTCTCATCTCTTTCCTTTAGATCCAAGCCGTGTGTTTTGGACCAGCAGCACATCCCTGAGGGTGGTGAAGAAAGAGGGTGAGAACTACCTGCTGCCCTGTCTGCTGACCAACCCGGCAGCCACAGACCTGGGCCTCCGCATGGACAATGGCACCAGCGTGCCTCCAGGGATGAACTTCACCGTTGACCGGCACCGTGGTATTCTCATCCACAACCTCCACCCCAGCTTCAATGCAGACTACGTCTGTACAGCCAAGGTCAATGGAGTGGAGAGGACCTCTAAGGCCTTCTCCATCAACGTCATTCAAAGTGAGACTTTTTGAAAGGAGTAACCAAAACTGTTGCAAATTGTAATCCACAGGAATACATGAATCCAAATTGACACCCTGCACTTTATTGCGACAGGGCTTCGTTTCCCTCCTTACGTGTTCTTGGAGACTGATGAGTATGTGCGCATCGTTGGGGAGGAGCTCAAGATTCGCTGCACCACACACAACCCCAACTTCAATTACAATGTCACCTGGAAATACACCACCAAGTCGGTCAGTGGCTAGCATTATAGTATGTATTTTTGTTGCCGCAGCAACCATGATATGAATCTGTATTGTCTTTAGAAACCTACCATTGAGGAGAGGGTTCGCTCAAGTGGAGAAAACCGCCTAGACATACAGAGCTTTCTGACCATCTCTGATGTGGATCTGTCAGACACAGGAAACATCTCCTGCATTGGTACTAACGAAGCAGGAGTGAACAGTTCAACCACATACGTGCTGGTTGTGGGTAAGACGCAGAAACAACCACACTTGCCATGACCGATACTTAAAAGTTGCCATTATCCACTGATAAATGACAACAAATCATGACATCAAAAATGACTCCTGATTTCTCTGAACAGACAAACCCTACATCCGGATGTCTCCCCAGCTCTCCCCTAAACTGGCCCACAAGGGTCTCTCCGTCGAGGTGAATGAGGGAGATGATCTGGAGCTCAGTGTGCTCATTGAGGCGTACCCTCACATTACGGAGCACAGGTGGCACACACCGACATCTCCTAACACGCCCACGCAGGAGCACAGGCTCATCAGATACAATAACAGGTACAACAGCATTCCCTCTTTGTGCTTACACAGCAGAGTTTAAATGTAAAATACCCGAGTGTACTACAGGAAGGAGAGGCTCTATAAAAGTGCTGTCACTGCAGTTTGGGTGAATTTGACAGTGAACTTCAAGGTCATTGTATTTCCTCAGGTCATGAAACCGTTGCTGGAGAGAAGACTGAAGTTCTCTTTTTAGTCTATTAACGTACTCTGAGATGATACATAGGAACTGTCTGAATTCAAACCGCAGAATTAGTCACATCTACATTTGTAGACATTCCTCTTTCTTTCTTAAAGAGCCTCTTGTTTCCTTTTGTTTTTTATAGATACCATGCGACTCTGCAGCTGAAGAGAATGAACTCACAGGAACAGGGCCAGTACACCTTCTACGCCAGGAGTGACCAGACCAATGCATCCATCACTTTCCAAGTCCAAATGTATCGTAAGTGACGTGACCAAAAACAAATTACTTTTTTTTTTTGATTGGAACAAATTTTTTTTTAAATCCTAAATGTAAACCCAGGAATATTAATAATCTGATATATCCTTCCTGCAATTTACAAAATATATTTCCTTTTCTGGCAGAGAGACCTGTTGCTGTGGTGAGATGGGAAAACATAACCACATTGACCTGCACTTCATTTGGATACCCCGCTCCCAGAATCCTCTGGTACCAGTGTTTTGGGATACGGCCAACGTAAGTGTCACTGTACAAGGAACAACAACAACAGACATCCTGAGTGTCCAGGAAGTTCCGGGAGTCTCGCGCACATTAACAGCGGCTCCCGCAAATCAGATCAAATCTCCCGAAATCCCAGTAGCACGCACGCAACAGGGTGTGTTTGTCCCCAGGACACCTCCCTCTAATGTCATTTTGTGTTTACGTTCCTTCCGGTCCAAATGTAACGTCACCCCCCCCACACATACATGTGTTGTGTATGTGACAGGTGCAATGAAAACACCTCTGGGCTACAGATGGCCATCCCACTCCAGGCCCCCACAGTGGAGGTCCAGAGGGAGCAGTATGGGCCTGTGGAGGTGGAGAGCGTCCTCACCGTGGGGCCTTCCAGTCAGAGGATGACGGTGGAGTGTGTGGCCTTCAACCTCGTTGGTGTCAGCAGTGACACGTTTGCCATGGAGGTCTCTGGTGAGTGGCTGATGTTAATGTTTCTTCATAAGATGCGACCCCAGATATTGTATTTTGTTGTCATACAGTCACGTGGATGTGTATGGTTTGTATACGCATTTTTTATATTTTGAAAAAAAAAACTATATATCTGTATGAATGTATTATAATAAAAACTAGTCTATTTTTTTTTTTACATAAGATAGCATCAGCTTGTTTAATAATCAATACACAGTTGGTATATATGGGCTAAATGACTGTATTTTTGTAATATTGATCTTTGTCTGATTGAACAGACAAACTCTTCACTTCCACTCTGACTGGAGCAGCAGGCATTCTGGCAATCCTACTTGTGCTACTGGTTTTTCTGTTCTACAAATACAAGCAGGTAGGATACACAGATATACATATTACATAACATAACATAACATATTATCAAATAATAACATATTTCTTTAACGTATGCTCAAAGAAGAACAAATAGAAATTCATTCTCATGTCCAAAAAGAGACTTGGGTTTTGTTGCGTAGGTGAATATTTCTTTCCTACTTTTGTTTGTAGAAACCCAGGTACGAGATCCGTTGGAAGATCATCGAGGCCAGAGACGGAAACAACTACACCTTCATTGACCCCACTCAGCTTCCATACAATGAAACGTGGGAGTTTCCTAGAGACAAGCTGAAACTAGGTTGGCAGCATTTTATACGAAACTAACTCCATTCCTCTTTAATGCCGACCTCTCCCATTATTCAGTGTTTACATTTGTTATATTTGAAGTTTGACAGTGCGGACAATGGTTTTGTTGTAGTCAACATGCTGTCTCATTCTTCCTGTCTTCCTGAGCAGGAAAGATCCTGGGCGCAGGAGCTTTTGGGAAGGTTGTTGAGGCCACAGCGTATGGTCTGGGAAAAGAAGACAATGTGCTGCGTGTGGCCGTGAAAATGCTGAAAGGTGAGAACCGCGACTCAACAGAAGGATCTCTGTTCATAAAAGCGAATCAAAGTGGCTGGAAAATTGGAGAAAAGTTCTGGTTAACGTGAAAAATTCTGATTTAGGCATCTGAGGACGTCGCTTAGCAAAATCCTAAAAGATTTGTTTTGCATGATGAGATGTATTAACGTGACAGAATGACAATCCATATCATGCCTATGTAGCCAGTGCCCACTCCGATGAGAGGGAGGCTCTGATGTCCGAACTGAAGATCCTGAGTCACCTGGGACACCATAAGAACATCGTCAATCTACTGGGAGCCTGCACTTATGGAGGTCAGGCAGCATTTTGTGTTTGTTCTGTCTTACATCAACATTTATTGAAATTACATAACATAAAAAAACATGTTTATGAAAGTTCTCAGTCAGCCAAGAAATTGAAAATTTAATGCAACTAAGTAACTTGTGTGCATACACAATTATCTATCTATATAAGAGCCATAACATGGTACGTTTCCTCACCAGGACCAGTGCTAGTGATCACAGAGTACTGCAGCCTTGGCGACCTCCTGAACTTCCTCCGCCAGAAGGCAGTGACATTTGTAAACTTTGTCATGAACATTCCCGACATCACAGGGAGCTCAAACGACTACAAGAACATCTCCACTCAGAAACAGTTCATTCGAAGGTATGTCCTAAACGTCTGCATTCAAAATTGATGAAGACGACTGTCAGTGAGGGTTTGTAACTGTTTCTGTTGTCTGTCCGCTCAGTGACAGCGGCATCTCCAGTGAATCATCCAGCAGCTACATGGAGATGAGGCCCAGCCAGCTGCCTAATATGGAAAAGTCTCAAGGTAAAATGCTCTCCAAGTTTGATTCATGTAAACGCATCCATGCGGCAGCAAGGTCATAAAAATCACAAACATTGTCACTGTCTCATGCTTAGACGCTGTCTGTGAGGAGACTGGTGACTGGCCGCTGGACATTGACGACTTGCTGAGGTTTTCCTTTCAGGTGGCTCAGGGCCTTGATTTTTTGGCAGCCAAAAATGTGAGTGACCGTTAACTGGAACTATTTAAAATAAAACATTTTGTCACTTTTAATGTCCCAAGAAAGCGACTGTTACAAACACCATCAAATCATCAAAGGGTGTTAAACTGTTTGCGAAGGCATCACGAGGGCAATTTCCCCTAATGACACTGTTCGGACATGCTGGCTGTCACAGTTCAACTTGTGATTGATCGTAATTCTTAATGCCGCGCTTCATGTCCTCTTCCGATTTGCTTTTATTAAGTAAAGAAACCAGAACGAAAGGCAAACTGTGACTCTGCGATTGTCCGTTTGCAGTGTATTCACAGAGACGTGGCCGCTAGAAATGTTCTCCTGACCAACCGCAGAGAGGCCAAGATCTGTGACTTTGGCCTGGCCCGTGACATCATGAATGACTCCAACTACGTGGTGAAGGGCAATGTAAGTGACTTGACTACGTTAGAACTAACTTTTCACTCATAACACAAGAGGCTTAAAAACAAAACATTATGTCCTTTTGACTTTGTGTGCGAAGGCACGTCTGCCGGTGAAGTGGATGGCTCCAGAGAGTATTTTCGATTGTGTGTACACCGTCCAGAGTGATGTCTGGTCCTATGGCATCCTCCTGTGGGAGATCTTCTCTTTAGGTCAGAAAACACACACACCTCTCTCCCAATTTCCCAATTCCATTCCTTTTGGAAGTTTCTTGCTAAAACACAGTGCATTCCTTTTAGGGAAGAGCCCGTACCCGAGCATGGCAGTGGACTCGAGGTTTTACAAGATGGTGAAGCGTGGTTACCAGATGTCCCAACCAGACTTTGCCCCACCTGAAATGTAAGCTCACCACTTCGGCAACTTGAAGCCTGGTTCATACCAGGATGGATCACTGCTGCTCATTCGCCCACATCATGTTCTACCTTTTTTGTCAGTGTTCATTTCTTACCTTGTCAACCCCCAGTTATAACTGTCAGGCAATAACTACATAAAGCAATAAGTTGGTCGGAGGATCAACAAAGACTGATTCATTAAAAAAGAGTTGGTCCTTATTCAACTTTTTCCATCAGAGGGTTTAAGCAGCATGATTTCCCAAACGTTCAGTGCGTCTGAACAAAGATCCTCTTCACTCCGCCATCAAAAACAACTGACATGTGAGGTCAACTCATGAAGTGCTCCCATTATGTCTGATTTTCATATCTCCAACCCCCAAACGTAAAATTTAACAAGCCAAAACTCCAAACTTATCGAGCAATCTGCCAAATCAGAAAACTAAAATGAAAAAGTGTTTTTTCCCCAGTATCTAACGGGGCCCTATCTGTGTGCACTGATTTGGCATGTCTGTCACACCACCCAGAATAACTGTGCTGTGGAAATGGAGGGGACTGAATCTGAGTCAGGGCCTGATCATCTGTTGTTCTTCTGTGAGTCAGGCCTCAGTTCTGCCTGTTAGCCACATGATCTCAAAGCTAGGAAGCCATGTAACTGCTATTTCACGGCAGCAAACTGAGACTGGAGGGGCAGGGTTTCTTATGAACGAGTCTCTCTTATCAAACTGCGTCACCGCTTCCATGTTGGTCTCATATGGATTCATGCAGTTTTTGTTTGCAGTCCAAATCCTGAACAGTGTTGTGTCAGTCACTGTTTAGTTTAGATACATTTCCCTGACAGAAATATTTCTTTTGCTCCTTTTTTAAAAAAATTTCAGTTACATGATCATGAAGATGTGCTGGAATCTGGAGCCCACAGAGCGTCCAATGTTCAGCAAGATCAGTCAGATGATCGAGAGACTACTCGGGGACCAAGCTGAGCCGGAGCAGGTGAGTTGGCATGGAAACAGGTGTTAGTGACACAACCAGAAAATATACAAGGAACAAATGAGTTTAACACAGTTAAACTGTCAAACTATTGAAATGAATTGGATTTTTTTTTTAAATCCAGCAAAGAAACCTTCTCTGCCACATATTTAATAATGGTCTGATAATGACACGATAGCACGCAGGGCGTTTTTCACTTTTAATGAACAACGCACAATATGTTAACGGCACAATATGTGGATCGAGTCTCACCATCCTGACGGTGCCTCTCCACAGCTAATCTACCAGAATGTTCAGCAGCAGGTCACGGAGGGTGAAGTGTGTGACGAGTCCAAGTGCTGTAGCGGCCCATGTGACCAGTCTTGTGACCACCAGGAAGAGGAGCAGCCTCTGATGAAGACCAACAACTACCAGTTCTGTTGAAAGCCCAAACCACCAACCGATCAGTCAATCAATCAATCAGTCATCGACAAGCGTCAGGAAAGTGGGATAAGCTGCAGCACGGCTCGTTCCAGCTGCTGGCCCATTGCAGAGTGTCGCCATCACAGCTGTTTTTTTGCCTTGCCGCTTGTGCCTGCTCCCCAGACAGACAAGCAGCTGCACAGAGCATGTGACTCGCCTCTTTGCAGACCATGACCAGAAACTGCCACGTCTCACACCGAAGCAGGAAACATGACGACAAACTACACCAACAACATCTCAAGCGGTACCTGATCCTAAAACCCTACAACCTCCATCTCAGACTCAGACTTCTCATTCTAACCTGTTACAGTATCCTCCTCTGTTTCACCTATATGTGTACCATGTTTTTATGACTTTTTTTTTTTTAATTTAGTGAATGTCGTGTTTTGTGGAGATTTTGGTTACTTTTGTCAGCAGGTTCACTTCCTGCAAGTGTGTTTTAATAGAGGAACCAGCACTGTGTACGACAAGAACTCTTACATTTGGGAAAATGTCATGCCAGGACAGCTGTTCAATAGTGGTGGTAAAGTGAATTGTCAAATGTAAATGTAATAAATAATAAATTGGGGTCAACAAACGTTGCCGCTACACACGAGATCCAAGACTGTGGAGGCAAATTTAGAACACAACCCGTCTGTATGAGTTTCAGACAAACAGTTTGTTTTTTTGTTGTTTTAATTTACGCTTCAATCACCTGAATTGAACATGTAAACTGTGTTATTCCCCTGGTTGGAGCGTACCAAATCAAACATGGAGGGGGCAAAGAATGACCGGGTTGTTTTCCTCCTCCTGCTCGGATCATAGCCGCGTTTCTTGTGACACACTTACAGCAGCTGTCAGTCGGGGGCAACATGTGATTGTTCCACTTGAGTCTATTTCATTAACTGGTGCTCTGTCTGATTTGGGAGCAGGGACTACGGCGGAAGTGATGTTTCATGTCGGACAATGTGAACGTTTCTTTGTGCGTGCGTGCGTGTGTGTGTGTGTGTGTGTGTGTGAGAGACACAACTTAATCTTTTCATATGTAATCTTTACCAATGTCTATATGTAGCACTCAGCCTATACTGCCAACTGTATGGAAAATTTGACATGACATAAGCTATGTGAGAGATACAGACTGCAAATACGTATGACATCAGGCATTTGAAGTGTGCGTGCATCAGAGAGCAACAGCAGGGGTAAGATGTCTAATAATGTATATATCTCATCATGTATATCAAGAGTTGTCTTTATTTTCACTGAAATGTAGAGTAGAATGTAGTACATCAATATTTCATGTATGTGTTGTGTGAAATCAGTGCAAAAGCTGCAAATGAAATCACTGGAAAACTGTAGCGGTATTGAATAAAGCTTTGCCATTGAAACTGAATTCCAGCGTCAGAGCATTACAATACCAGAGCATTATGCACGGCATGTCACTGTATTCATATCTGTCCTAAACAGATGTTTGGATTGAAACCGTGTGGCCCCCTCTCCCCACTTCCTATTTTGTGTTGGATAATGTCCAATCGGCATTTCATCTGGGACATTTCCCACAGTGTATATGTGTGTGTGTGTGTGTGTATGTGTGTGTTTGTGTGTCCACATTGCACAACTCTGAAACTTTTGTGGGGAAGTATTCTCTGACTACAGAAGTCTGACTGCTCGTCTTCTTTTGCCTGGGTTACTTCTTCCCTTCCCTTCTTACACTCGTCGAGGTACAATTTGAACAACACAATAAGAGTGTGTTTACAAGAGGGAGTGAAACTCTTAGTCTTCCTAAAAACTATTTGGGAACAAGGCACATTCTCTGCAGTGTCTGCAGTACTCACAGGTGAATGCTGACCTTTGATCTTCCTGGAGCTGATCATTGGCGGAGTCTTTGCAGTGTTGGCTGTCCTTTGATCCATTCCAGTGGTAGTTTTCTGTTTTTCTCCACAGACTTCTGGATTGGGTTGCCATTTTAAAGCGTTGGGAATCATTTTGGCTGAGCAGCCTATCACTATCTGCGCTTCTGTATACGTTTTTCCCTCTCCAATCAACTTTTTAATCAAAGTATGCTGAAGGTTGTGAGTGAAACGCACTACACCCCCAGCATGGTGCTGCAACACCTGCTGCCTTTGTCTTCAAATCAGAGCCACCTGTGAGTCAATGATCTCACTAATTTGAACAAACCTCTTCTAATTATCCAATCAATGACACAGAATCAGCAGCAGCTTTTTATTATTTTTCATCATTGTCGATTCCCATCCTGATGACTTTACTTGAGGGGGAAAAACACAATACAAGTAATATAGTGCTAAAGTATGGTCACTACAGCAAGATCAGACAGAATAAAAAATAAGATGAAGGACTGGAATGTGCATCTGAACATCTAGAAATCATATTAGCTTGAGTAGGAAGGCTGCCTGTCCTCTTGTTTCCAATAGTCTGCAGCTTTTGATCTGAAAATCTGAAAATGATGACGTCATTGATGTTTGACGCTCCTTATCACATGACTGATATGGGAATGATGGTAATTATTGCTCGTGGCTTTAACAAAGACAATAGCAGAAGAGTATTTATACTCCAAGCCCAGTTTAAAGAAGCGTCATTAACTTTTTGTTCAATCAATGTTCCTGATCATTTTAAATGCTCCTCGTAACCAAATGTGAAAGTGGTAACAAGTGCATTTATTGGCAGCAGTAAAACCATGTCTGTATTTTTTATATATTTAGTTGAAGTTAACAGGCACTTCAAACTATTGTTTTTTATATTTATTTGCTGTATCAGCAGTTTTATTGACAGGACTCAGTTGATCAAGTTGTTTCAGTCTTTATCTACACAAAAAAATCACTTTAGAAAGCAGAATTTAATTTCTAAAGCATGATAATCGTGCTTATTCTCTGTGAGTCAAGACAACAGATCGAGTAAGTCCTGGAACGGATCTGTACAAAGAAAGGCCACAAGTTCCATCATCACGCCATGATACAGTACGATGAACAAATGAATTAACTTATTTCATCACATTTTAAAAGAAAACATCAGTCCAAAAGGCAACAACTGGCAGCTGAGAGGTAAAAGTGTAAAACACAAAGCAAAAATTTAAAAAAGGCAATAAATACACCACTTCCATTCCTGATTAAATATTTATACCTAGAAAAAGCAGAGATGTTAAAATCCTGTTCACATTCTTTCGGTCACAGGAAAGCATTAATCATTAGTCATGTTTGCAAACACTTTCAGTTCATTTCACTCTTTACACCACCCTAATGATGATTCCACAAATCTGTTTCTGTCTGTGTTTGTGTCACTTCTTTCAGTTTTTTAATAACTGTACATCTGATCAACTTTTAAATTAATTTATACTTTATACTCACTGTGTCAGTGGTTAAATAATCACTTTAAATAATAATCCGTTATTGTTTTGAAGTGAGGTGAGGTGAAGTGGCCCACTAATAAGTTCGACCTCAGCAAAAATTTAATCCACTTCCTCCAAAATCAACCAATTTCCTCACAGCCATAAAACCTGTAAGTTGTGTCATGATGAGGAAGTATGCTGTTGTGTAGGTTAGTGGCACTTTCATCTTTCCTTATTACACCTTCTTTTCCTTTGTGCCTACCTCTTCCTCTATCTGCACTCCTCTGTTCTAAGTCTAACCCTCCACTAGTCTCACCCTCCACCTGCCTTCTTCTCCATCCTCAACACATTTATTCAAATAGAACAACCTCATATGTCTCTGCCCCTCCCTCTTGTTTCTGTCCTTCACCTCTGTATTCTTCTTCATCTTTATTAGTGTTGTTGATCTGTGCCACTCCCAACCTGTACAGAGCGTCCCTGATCACCACCTCTCCAGGCTGGCAGGCCTTCACCACTTGACTGATCTGCTGGCTAACAATGTCCCTGCTGGTGAGGTAGTCGACCAGACGGTTGTACAGGTAGTAGTAGGCTGTGTTGTTAAAAACCACAGGTCGCCATCTCGCATAGCTCGGTGAGTCCTTTGTGTTCTCCACTTTGTATGTGTCCTCGTTCTCTTCTGCTCCCTCACCCTCCTCCTCTTCTCTCTCTTTTTCCAACTCAGCCACAAGACTGACGTACGGATCCAGGTCTCTGCAGATGGACATCGAGTGGTGCTCTGAAGCAGGGGCATCTGAGGGCTGCTCAGATCTAGGAGGATGAACCAGCCAGCAAGAGGAAGATTTGGTGATGGGGTGCACCTGCTGGTTCTCCGCCACCAAGGACAGGTCAGCGCACGGCTTCTCCTGTAGCTCAGCACAGGAAACAAGCTAGAGAAGAAAAAGGAGAAAAAACAGACAACACCATACTTCACCATTTGTTCATTCAGCATTTACTCATGCTTACGTATTATCATGGAGTCTCTGATTAAATATTTGATTTTATTTTTCCATCTTTTCCATTTAATCAGCAGATTAAAACTGATAACTCTATTACAGTGAAATCACTCACCTCTGGCTTTTCAAATGGATCACAGAAGCAGCCTTGGTTCCTGCCCCACATCTGGGCTGCCAGTTCTGGATACTGCATGTCTGTGCAGAGCGCCACCTGATGGGCACAGTCACTGACATAGACGGGGGGCCAGTAGCGGGAGGACAGAAGCAAGTCAACATGATCTCGAGCTGTCTCTCCTCTCACCAAGTACTTAGAGCCACACACCACCTGGAAATGAGGGGAGGCCAGAAGTGGATACTGCTCAAAAGATTAAAGCACTCATTGTTATGAATACAGAGAGAATATCTGAATCATACATAGTGTAAACTGAAAACGTATATTTTTCAGTTTACACTGAACTAAATTTTAAGGTTTTTCATTCAGTATAATGTCTTGCTAATGTTTTTACCTTGTGGGGGCAGACCTTGGATAGCTTGCCAGCAGTGAGGTGTGGTGGGGGCTGTGGGGCAGTGGACGGGCCTCTATGAACAAGCATGTACAAGGACGACAGAGAAGCCAGCAGCTCATCCTATCACAGAGTGGGAAAGAGAGAGAAGGCTTTTATTTAAACAAATACACAAAAAGATACGTGTATGTCGGATAATAAATGAACACAAACTCTTTTTACCAGAATCCCAACTAACCAATAAAGACAGTTTTGAGGCAGGACCCAAAGCCTTTTAGCTTAAATTGTGGGGGATGGGGTGGCTTTCCTTTTCTTTAAAGCGTGAACTTATCACATGATTTAATTGTTTGCCCAATCTGTCACACAAGTATTCCACCTATTATTTTCACACACAAACACACACACCTTAGTGGAGCCTGGGGTGATGTTTGCCCCGCAGCCATTCAGTATTGTTTTCAGCTCGTCCTCGCTTTGATCCTCAATCTTGTCGAGTCTCAGCTGACCATCATGAATGAGACGCACCAAAACCGATGGATTTCCTGCAGCAGATGATGGAAACCAAATGGGAAATAAATGGAGTCAACACAATCCAGCGTAGCCAAAACAAAAGCTAATAATAGTCATCCATAAAAATAACTAATAAACTCAAACTTAATTCAGTAAATAATATAAATCAGAACGGCATGCTATAATTACTTAACATAATACTAATAAAGAATTAATTGAAACCACAACCCTTAGCATGCAGGATAATATATTATGATTAAACAAAGTACTGCCTAAGAAGTTATAAATGAGTGAAAGTTAGCATGTCAGGACTACAGCATATAAAAGCACAGATGCAGCAGCAGTTTGAAGGACTCCTTACCTGAGGGCTGCTGTGTGTGGGATAATGGGGTCTTGTCCTTCTCTGTATTGATAACGGTGGGACTTCTCATTAGAGGGGGGATGAAGGGGGCGACGATGGAAGCATCCACACGTGTGATAGGAATGTCGGTGGGGAAGGCCGCCTGCTCGATAGCCTCACTCTCCATGGTGAGCCAGAAGTCATCCACATGCACCTCGTCTGAGACTGAATATTCAGGCCAGGTAAACTATAAAAGGACATGTAGGACACTGTCACTACTTAATGTGTCACTAAAAATGGGTTTTATTTTGTGATAAGGTTTGCAATTAATCAGTCACCTCCACGTTTTTGAGCTCCAGCACATTGTTTTTGTATCTCTGTGCAATCTCCACCTTGGGAGCGACACCACAAATGCCACAGATCATGTCATTATAATCTCGCACTGTCAGACTCTCAAAAGCCCAGAAGCCACACAGAAGAAGCTCTTCAATTTGAGATAACTCCTCTGGACTCAGCGCATGGACTGAAGCATAAGAAAAGGATTTATAGAAAACATACTGTGAAATACATCAAGAACAAATCTGCTAATAAAGACAATACCAGCCAATAGAATAGAAAAAAAGTACAGAATTCATTAATGAACGTGTAAACCTAAAATTTACCAGGGTGATTGGGAACATGGGCCAGTATAGTCCTGGCTGCCTGGGAAGGGTCTTGGCCCAGTCTGATGTTTGATCTGATCTTCAGGAACAGGTCAATACTCACGAGAAGTTTGTTTCCAATGTTGAACAAACCTGACAAACACAACAGTTTTATGTTCAGAGAAACATGTTTACAGGCAGTACCACCAAAAAAAAAGAAAAAAAAACACTTCCTCAGCTCAGGCTATTTGCAGTTGATACACTTTTTCAGAGCACTGCTGGTACGATGAATGCCCAAGTAAAATAACTTTGTTTATGGTGGCCCCCCTGAGGATAAAGCATATAAATTAAGCACAAAACATGCTAAAAATACAAAAAATGCAAAACCAAAACACACAAAAACAGCTACACTGGAAAACCTTTGCTGCAAGAAGAGAAGAATGATGAGCTTGAATGCATAAGCAGCAGTGTTACTAATTGTTTGACATCATCTTTTACAAAACTAACAAACAGTTTTGATATTTTTATTACCAAAATAATAGCAATTACGACACTGAATATATGGCCTGTTTATCCAAATAATGCTGGTTTGAAAATGTCGTTTGAGAAGATGCATGATAGACAGTTTGACACTGACATCACCTCTTTGCACTACTGATACATAATCACCTTTCACATCTGTTTACGCACTTTTGAAGCAAATGTCTTGAATCCCAAAACCCAAATATTGGACTTTTTTCACATTTTATCAGCAAATATTTATCTTATTATGCTGTACAGACATATTCATAGTTGTAGTGCCCCCTACTGGCCTCTTTGGTGCTTGAAGCTTCATGAAAAGATGTTTACCTGGATGCAGGTCAGTGAAGCTGTGCAGAGCCAAACACTGGACATTGAGACACACTTTGAGCTGGAGGAAGGCTGTCTGCATCAGTGACTCTGTAAGCAGCCAGCAGTCCTCCTGTCCCGCAACAGTACTGTAATGTACACACGCACAAAATACACAGCTTACAATTAGATGCTGTCAATGGAGGTAAGAGTAGGATGTGAGGTTAGAGGGAAGGGATTGTTACAGCATAGGTGAACCATATAATTTTTTTATTATCTCCACTTTTCATCCCACTATTAATTTTCTCACCTCTGACCTCCTTTGAAAAGTGGGTAGTTACACAGGCCACAGTGAGTAGCAGCTGATTCATAAAACTGAGGCCACCCAGTCTCAACCAACGTCTCCGTCCCCACGCTGCCTTCATGTTCCTCCTGACCTGGTTGGACCAAGATGATCTGAAGACTGTTGAGCTCCTGGATGAGGTTCAACGTTTCCTGAAGCTCGGCCTCACATTCAGGAACCTGCAGGGTACGCCGCAGTAGCTGCACTGTATTTTGCCGCTGTATGTCCTTCTGAGCAGGGCTCAGAGCCTGGTATGGATCCAGCAGCGTTCCAGACTGAGAATGCAGGGAGGAAACAGGATGCTAGCTTTAATTATCATTAATAAAAATGTAATCATTATAAGATCAATGTCAGTAAATTAATTCCTGCACTCCTAATAAAACGTAAGGAAGTTTAACAATCAAAAACAAAACATAATAAACTAAAGACAGAGGAAACAGGGTGTTATGGATGTAGAAGATGACACCAGTTCTGCGTACTTCAAAGCCTGAGCAAAGATTTATGACCTGACATCAAACACCTCTTGACATCAGTCTGCAATCTAAATTTATGATTGCTAAGAGCTAGATTTATGAAAGCTCAGGGATCCAATGTTATGCTGAGACTCATGAAGGGGGCAGGAGGTCAGTGGTACAGCTGGAAACTAATTTTACAGTATCTGCCATTCAGAAAAATCTGGATGATGTAAGCTTTCACCTTTGCTCCCTTGGTGTTCTTCTGGGTCAGCTCACAACCACATTTAGGGCACAGTGCAGGTTTGTGTCTGTTCTTGTACATATAGTCACAGGATGGGTTTTTACAACGCCCTCTGCCTCGTGCTGTTGACAGTCCCAAGTCCTAAACAAAATCACACCGATGGTAAGAACTCTAAATGTTGAGTTAAAAAAAAATTAAAGCCGATTAAATTTCACAAAGGGTGTACTGACAAAGCTCGAGACAGTGTGCTGTTTGAAAGGCATGACAGACAAAATATTCATCCTCCCATCTGTCAGTGAAGACACAGTCTGGCTTCCATCTGCTGGGGCAGGAGAATCCTACGAAGATACATGCCGAGAGTGAAGACACAAAAATTAATTTGAACCTGCTGTTTTTCTCTTTCTGTGTCAACCTTATATTTGTGTGCTAACCTGCTTGGCTGTGGTCGCTGGGACAGTCTGGCCAAGCTGCTTTAAAGTGCTGGGTTTAAGACCTGAGAGACCCTCCCTTGGTGCTGTGCATAGAAAAACAACCACATCAGCCGAGAGCTCAGAGCACAGTTAGTTATTACTACTATTACTTCCTCTGTGTATTTTGTACAATGAGCACTGAATGAACATGAAATTAAACCCAAATCAAACATAAATATAACATTTTCTTAACCATAAGAGAGATTAGATTTATGCACAATACCAGCTGATGATTTGTTGTTTACAGTTTGATATTTTCCTTTATCAGGTGGGACAGTTATGATCTGAAATAAGGCACGGCCTAGAAACATAAACACAAGCAAACATATAAAATTTGAGCGTTATGAAATATAACAGCTTATCTTTTCACCAACAACAAAACATTTCCTGTATGCAAGTTTTATCTCACCTGTGCTATAATAGGCTGGGAGGATCGGTCTCACAGGCCTTTTCTGAAGAGTTGCAATGCTTCCATCTTGACCTGTGCCACCATTTGAGCTGTCTTTCAGTTGTCTAAGCAGAGGGCAAGTGTGTATGTTTACTAAAAATGCAATTTTGATAAATGTTTGTCTACAGACACACAAACACACAAACACACACACACATACACACACACACACGCACACGCACACACACACACTGTATGTGTTCAGCACATACGAGTACAGTCCACGTGGTGGATATATTACTGAATATGCAGACTGAACACACAATGTGAATTGCTTTCTGTAGAAGCCAATCTAACACATTCAAAGGCACTGGATGCTCACTTTGTTTCTTCCATTGGCTTGGTATTGCTGCCCTCTAGTGGCTTTCCAGCTGGAGCTGCACGCTGCTTTCTGGAGCTCCACTGAACTCGACCTTCTTTTTTGCTCCCACTGATGTTTGTTTGACTTACATCAGCATTCCTGTCTTGAGCAGGGAGCTGTGTGGGTTGGCAGAATTCATCAGACTTGGTTTCAGCCTTCTGTGGAGATTGCTTTGATGCTGCTCCTTTCGCCTGTGTCTTCTTTACCTGGCATGTAAAAGCAACCAAAGATGATGGTCAAACTGGAACCAAACAACAGTTTCAGCATACCTGTTTGTGCACATATGGCTTAACACTTACAGCAGGTACCCATTTTCCACCCAAGCGGCTCCCACATTCAGGGCACGTTGGTGGCTTGTGGCGGGTGACATACACAAATGAACAGCCAGGACTGAGACACCTCCCTCGACCTCTCCTCGTGTATGTCTTCACAGACTGGGGAAAGGAGGACACATATTCATGCCTCTCCACTGTTGTTTTGAAAACAACTGATTCCTGTGGTGACATCTCTGAACTGCAGGAATGAAATTACTGCTTACCATTTTATATGAAGGTTTTGCACTCTGTTCTACTTTGCCTCCGACAGAGACCATCATCACTGGACCCACAGGGCTGACACCTGCTTTGGGCTGCACCATACTCTGAATGGAGGGAGTAATGACTATACTGAATTATTCTGCAATACAATTTTTGACTAAATGTGGATCTACACGTGTTTTTAATCTTCAAGCCACAGACCATCTTGTTTAGTGAAGACTCACCTGGGAGGGTAAGATGGCAACCACCTGTGAAGATTCTCCCTGTATTTGTTGCAACATTGTCCAGCTGTAACCACTGCCGGAAGCTCTTGTCTCATTTCCTTTCAAAGTGACCCTATTTGCTGTAAGGTCAGTAGAGACTTGGACATCTATGGAAGCAGGGGCCTGGAATGTAACAGAGGAGGAGGAGGAAGGTGGGATTCCTTGGAGAGCTGTGGAGCAAGAAACGGCCATCGTTTCCTCTGCTATGATGTCATCGTCGACGGGCAGCTCCACCTCACCAGCCAACCCTAACTGTGTTAACTGGGACTCTTGGGTAAGAGAGACTGAGGCAAATCCTTCTTCACCTGGAGAATCCATGTTCACCTCTGAATGAGAGTCTCCAATCTGGTGATTTGAGTGGCAGCCTTTGGACAAGAAAACATAGCTGGCTCTGGGGAGGATCTTGCGGAAGCCTGGCAGGTCTTTAGAGGGACTGAGTGATGACTGAGGGAGATAAAAAAGACTGTTCATGAATATTCACAGAATCATGAATTAGGCCTTTGCAGAGATAACACAGGAAAAAGTGTTTTATCTATACTGAGATAATTTGAGCGTATTAGTCAATTCATTCATACTATTTAAATCATTTCAGTTGTTGAATGTATGTGGATGTATGTCAGTGGATAGTCATAACAAAGGTCTCAGCACTCCACCACTCCATCATTCACAAACCTTTTGAGAAGACTGGCTTGGGCTGACTGTTCAGCTCCGCCATAAAATAAAAAAATAAAACAGTACAACATGCTGACATGTTTTCATCCAAAGAAATGTTCTCATCCAGACTTTGTTTATCTGATTGCAGAATTTTTTTGGGAAATTACTACTTTTTTAATGTGTAATATGTAATACATTTAAAGTCATTTTTTTCATTTATTTCCACCAAATCTGGTTTTAATGAATCTGTTTTTTAAAACAGCTTTAGTGGATTTAACTTTAAATACAACAAATGGTTTATTTTGAAGGATAACTGAAGGATAACAAATTCAGCACAGATATTCTGATTAGTCTGTACACAGCAGAAAAGTTTAGTAGTGTAGCTTACTGTATCTATGCCCTCCTTCTCAGACTTGGCCTTCTCCAGATAGTAGGCTTTCTCAGCCACACTGAGCCTTTTCCAGCTCTCACTGATTCTCTTGTTGATCTCTGACTGTGGTAGATTGGGCACTTCCTGTTGCATAATCTGGTGAACGTCGAAGTAGTATAGCAGGTAGGCAGACCTGAAACAGATTCCGCAAATTACTGTGGTATTGTCCCTTTTTTAATGAAGACAGCGTAATAACACACGGTGACATCTACGATATAACAGCTATGTCTTTAACTCCTTTGGGCTATTTCATTACCTGGGCTTCTTGGGTTTTTCAACAGTGTCTTCTTGAGCTTTGCTCTTCCTCTTTTTTGGAGTAGACACCTTCATTTGGTTTGAGCAGCTCTCCACTTCCTCTTTCGCCACCTCATACATCTCCACTTTCTCCATGTTTTCCAAAGATCTGGAGAGATTATATTCGATTCACTGTTTTGTTTGTCATGTTTGAATCCTTCATGAAGGTAGTTTAAAGTGCAGAGTTGTTACCATCCTCGATGCTAAACAATGGTGTAAATGCATAACATCATATTATGTATTTAGCACACAGATCCTCATAAACCGGGTTTCCCCATTAGAAGACATACAACATCACACTGTGATTTAATGACTTTATGAGGCTTATTATAGCAGCTGATGAGAAACAGAGTCTAATAAAAGCTGCTGAAAGTAAGACAGTGACTGCAGGCCAGTACTTAATGCAGAGGGAATATAGCCCTGCAGTGTCCTAATCAAAATAAAATATAATGAAAACTTGTCATGCATAAAGGCTCTTGGTAAGATCAATAACCATAAAGCACTGACATGTTAAAAACACTGGTCTTTCCCTGCTTTAAAAGTAGGGTTAATGGCGTGTGTTTATACTGCCTGTACAGTCACTGAGTTATCCAATGAAATGGCTGCTTGTTGAAGTCTTACCCACGATGGCCCAGGGCTCAAACAACTCTCCCGAACACCCTCCACACGTCTCCGAAAACTCCAAACATCGTACCGTCGGTAACTACCGCTTAAACTGGCTTGTGCTTCATATTATGTTCAATATTTGCGTTTCATTTATGTGTGTAAAGTGGCTTCGTTTCTAGCCTGCCTGGTAAAAAACATGGCGGGTTTGTTGCTATGGTCTAAAACCAATAGAATGCTAGAATAAACAAGTAGGAGCCAATGACAGTGGACGTTTTTGACACGTGAAAGAGAGGCATGCGTCCGATAGACTGTCAGAGTACTGACTGTGGCCACAGGCGGGCGCAGTTATATTGTGAGGGTCATTATTTACACAGTTTTACCCTGTCTATTAAATTAAATTAAATATTAATGTTGTTTGAATGTATTTTAAATGTTTTTTTTAATTTTACATAAAATGTGGTACAAATCATTAAAAAATAAAACAACACAATGGCAATAAATTGGACATGAAAGTTAACTAACAATATAAATAATAAAAAGCGTCAACTTCAAAATCAGTCGTATCTCTTGTAAGGTTTGGAGCATTTTACCACAATTTTATGTGATTATAAATGCACTTTATTTAAAAAGCAAAAACGATTAGTTTTTGGAATTACAAAATTACAAAAATATATTACATACATTTACATGAAGGTTAAGTTTTTGAGTAGTTATTATTATAGAAGTAGTTATTATATCAGTAAATGTAATCTTTTAGGTGATGTTGGAAAGAACAGATAAATTAAACAAGATTCATATATTGTCTTGGTATAACGATGGGCAGGTTGATTTCCGTATACAGTACTGTATTCGCTTTAAAATGCGTTGTAATCCCATCTAGACCAAGTTAATCGAGTTGTGCTAATCGATCGGACGGAGCAGGTCAGGCTTATGAGCCAAACACTGATCACCCCCACTGAGCAAAGATGGCGGATGACAAGGTGGGTGAGGGTCTATGGTTTTAAATGTTGTCACTTCACTTGCCTCGTGAGATGAAACTGTTGCCAGAGGGGGACGAAGACAGATGGTTAATCTCGGCAACAGATGTCACCAGGCTAAAAATAAGTTTCCAGGGCGAGTCCGGATCTATTCTGAATCAAACTAGTAGTTTACGTGCTGTTAGCTAACCAGCAAACTTCAGAAAACTACTCTTCTGTGTTTTTTGGCGGATCTCCTAACTGGAAAGTCTGTCAGTATCAGTGACGTTTAGCTGTGTGTACACTTAGATTGCATGGGCTTGTACAGTGATGTGATCTACCCACCGTTTCTTTGGACAAATGAGTCAATGGTTTTATCTCGTAGGACCCCCTGAAGCCACTGAAAGATCTGACGCAGCTCAGAAGTCAGCTGGAGGAGCTCCAGAGGCGAGTGGAGAGAGAGGTTTCTGTGGGAATCCCTCAGGTGACATGTTGTGGCTGTTCACATTGAACAATTGAAAGATGCTGAGTGTGTTTTCCTTTCATCTGCCAAAATAATCCAGTGATATTTGATTCCGTGTTATATATTTTAAATGTCGCATTATCTTAAAGCAAATGGACAGTACATTACATTTTAAGTAATTTGATACTGTTCCCTTCCCTCAAGGTGTATAAAAAAAGCAAATTAAAATGTATGGGTCCATATATAAGTATACTGTATATCCCAATGTCTGTTTGCTGTGCCTTTGGTATACTCATGTTTCTTATTTCTTTGTATTGGTAATATACCAATAAATTACCTACTTGTGCAGGTGTCAGTATTATAAACCTGTCTTTATGTCATTAATATGTTGTTTCTATCCCAGGGAGGCTCTGTGATAGGATCTCCATTTGTGAAGGGCTTTCTGGCCGGCTATGTGGTGGCCAAGCTTCGTTCCTCTGCCATTGTGGGATTGCTGTTGGGAACAATTACTGGAATATATGCAGCACAGAACTTTGAAGTACCCAACATCGAAAGGACCGTCAGAGATTATTTGAACATCTTTAAAAAAGGGCCAAAGTAATTTGTGCTGACTACTTGCCCTCAGTCTTTGCCTGTGGCATAGCGTACACCAGAGGAAATAGTGTTGAAGGTGCTGGCTTGTCAGTTGCTTGTGACCAGTCAACCTTCAAGAGTTCTTGCTATTACTGGAATTTCATCTAAGACTCAAAGTAAAAGACTGGATTTTTTTTGTTAAAATATATTTTTTTCATTGTCAGCTCAAAAATATTTCTTCTTTCACTTTATAATGGTGTGATGTGAACACAAGATGTAAGACTTTGTGCCTGCAAGGCTTCAAGATTTGGTCCAGCAGATTTCACAAGCTGTCTTAGTTTTGTTGCCTGGAGCAACAATTTCAGCCAACCAGAATATGAATCTTGCTTTTCAGTTCCTGCAATTCCTTGCTTCACTTTTTAATGTTCAGCTTAAATAACATACAGAGAGATGCAGTAACAAAGACAGAGAATGGCACATCCACACATTTTATGATATTTTATGATTCACTGTTTTGAGATTAATTCTGACAATTTAAATACCCAAAGGGAGGGATTTTGCACTCTAGCTTGTATTCAGGTTTAGAACTTGTGAATTTCTGAAGATGATTGTGATCCAGAGTGTAGGGACAAGTTCCCCAGTAAGGATGAGGAGACAGTGGGTGAAAAAGGTTCAGTGGGGTGTCCTCTTGGGCCTGATGGTTCTCATCTATGGTTCTCATGCACCACTCATCACTATCACCAAAGTAGACGGTCGAGTCCCTTTCAACCCCTCATCATGTGTTGTCATGATTGAGTTAGCTAAATTTCTCATCTCTCTGGTGACACTTGTTCTAACCGGGGGCACATCAGCTTTACGCGCTCCTCCATCTCTAGTCCTTGTGGCCCCCTATTCAGTACCTGCCATACTGTATGCCCTCAACAACAACCTGATAGTCCTCATGCAGGCCTATATGGATCCAAGCTCATACCAGATCCTCTCTAATCTTAAAATTGCCTCCACTGCTCTGCTGTACTCTTTTTGCCTTGGCAAGAGGCTCCGGGCAGCTCAGTGGTTTGCCCTGGGGCTCCTCATGGGTGCAGGGGTATGTCACAGCTACAGCAGCTTGGATGTAGACAACTTGGACAGGGCTGCGGCAGGTCCCAGGCTACATATCACAGCTTGGGGGCTCTTCCTTATGCTGGTGTACTGCTGTGTTTCAGGGCTGGCAGCTGTTTATACAGAGCAGGTGCTGAAGGGCCAGGAGCTGCCCCTCAGCCTACAGAATCTCTACCTCTATGTATTTGGTGTGGCCATCAATGGACTTTCAGCCTTCTCCTCTGTAACAAGTGAAAAGAGCTTTGTGGAAGGATACTCTTGGGTCGTGTGGCTCATTATAGCTGGGCAGGCAGCTAACGGACTGTTGATGTCTGTGGTGCTAAAGCACGGCAGCGGAATCACCAGACTGTTTGTCATTTCCTGCTCCATGCTGGTTAATGCTCTGTTGTCGTGGGCAGTCCTAGGGCTCCAGCTCACTCCCCTTTTCCTCCTACCTGTCTCTATGATCGGACTGGCAGCTTACCTTTATTACACTTAGACGACAGAAAATGAACCACAGCAGCTTAAAAAGAACACACATTACAGTCCTCTTAAACATATGTTCTCTAGATTTTTTTTTCTTTTGTCAATTTGCCTTCTGTGTATTGAACTAAACTGGAACTCAAGAATCCAACATATAAGAATCAGCGTCATATTTTACTGTTTAATTTATAATGTTGCATTTAATACAAGGTCATGAAATCTTCAGTGAAACATGTCTGAAGAGTGTTGCTGTTGTCGTGTGTCTTCTGTTTTGTGTCAAATTCTCTGCCAAGATTAGGATTGAAGAAAGTGTTTACTATGTACAATACAATGAGCACAATGTTTTGTCCAGTGTGTATCACTGTTGTTGCGATAACGGATCCGCCTTAGGATCAACTCTAACAGCTAGTGCATCCTTTAACTCCCCCAGAGCTGTAGAAGAGAGAGAGGAATTTTTACTTACCTTTCTAATATTTTACTTAACACTGTACAGTACACTGTGTGTAACATGGTAGCTGCTCTGGTGCACCGACCTTTCTGGAGCTGTTTGTTGTCAGCCTGTAGCTGCTGGTTCTGAGCAGAGAGGTAGACAGCATCCTGTACAGCCTCGAGCAGCACACATCTGTACCTGCCCTCTGACATCTTCCTCTGCTCTTCACTTACCTGACGAAACGCACGGAACACCTAGAGAGCGGTGAAACAAAACACAGAAGAAGTGGGTTTGTGCAGGGAGGCGCTTCCTTTTGTCTTCTGTCTTCACTTATTGTAAAGATTTGATCGAGTGTCTGTTGTTTTACTGAATGAACTGAATTTGCTGTCTCAAATTTAAGAATAAAAAAACAAGAACTTGGTGAATACAGGTTAAATCACTCCTCTATTTGCTGGAAAAGGAGATTCATTGAAGTAAACAAATAATGAATTAACACTAATCAAGGGAAAATGAGTGACATGTGCTGGGATCAGTGTTCTGTCACTGATCACTGAACCTGCAGGCTTTCCTCCGTCAGACAATGCAGCTCCTCTTGGTGTCTCTCATACAGATCCTGCAGATCTCGCTCAGCCTGCAGGGCTTCGGCACGCAAGGCCTCCGTCTGCAGCACCAGGACCTGCCTCTCTCTGGTCAGCACCAGCAGCTCTCTCTGGAGGCCTTCAGTCTGACGGAGGAGCAGATAAGGAAATCACAGAATCGAGTTGGAGTGGAGTGCAGTGGTTTTCTCTGCCCCCGATAAAACCCAGCCTTGCATTAATTTCAGCCGACTCAGCATTCTCAGCTAAGATAGATCAAAAAATTGAATTATGTTGAACAAGTGTATCTCATTATCTCACCGGAAGCTGTTCCTCTGCCAAGTCTCTCTCCATCTTCTCCACCTCCTCTTGAATTAATCTCCCATGATCCTCCTTAAGTTGCCTCCTCCGCTCCTTTGCTTTGTTATATTCCAGTCGAGACTGATCATTAAATTGGCAAAACAAATGTTTTAGAGTGGGTTGCCCACTCCGGCACACACACGCACACACACACACACGTCTCATTTACATTTAATAAGCTATTCACACAGCACTGTGGACATGTTTCCCAGTCAGCTGTGAAGGTGTACACTATAATATTTAACTGGCTGGAGTTATGTGCAGTGCATTACTTGTTGACAGAGGTCGGATTTCTCTGGAACAGCCCTGTTCTTCAGTGTCTCCTCTCTAATGGCCTCCCTCAGCTCCTGGACTCTTGAGATTCTCTGCAGGACTTTCTCCATATTGCCTTTACCCTCTGTGGATATGAACACATATTTTAACATCCATTTTGTCTCTGAGATGACTAATTAATTTCACAGCACATCTCACCTCTGAGATGTTCTTCCATTTCTAGTTTCAGTTGTTCTTGTAAATGTTTCATAGCGTCACTCCCTCTGGGATTGACGTGTTGGGTCTGACAGCTCTGCTGAATCAGAGTAAAACTCTGTGCTCATCTCATTAGACTTGTAATAGACATCATTTGTCATCGTTTCATTCACTGATTTTGTTGTGGAAAAACTAACCCGTGTTTCGCCTCTTATCCTCTTCGACACTTCTCTCCTGCTCTCCCATGACTGATTCTTCACAATCTGGCAGAGGGGGCACAGACTATATTTCAGCTCTGGACTCAGTTAGTCCCTCTGGGTGAAGGTGTTATTGGGAAAACATTCGGTCCGTTTAATGAGTTACCTGCAGATTCTGAGTCAGCTCTGTCAGTCTGTGGGTGCTGTCAACTTCACTTCCCCCCTGTGATAGCATTGCTGTCTGGAGATCCATGATCTGATGTCGGAGCTCCTGTTCTGTTGCTCTGGGACTCCAGTGACAGACAGTGGCTTTAGTAACCAAACCTCTCACTTTCTGGGCCAAAGCTAAGGCTGAGGGGGTCTCATCATCGAGAAGACCTGGTCCACACAGACAAGAGTCCGATTCACATCCTTACGGTACCTTATGGTAAACTTGTTGTATTGTGGTGCAGAGGATTTCATACCATGGGGGTTAATGCAGTAGAGGAGAAATGCTCTGCTGTTTCCCGTTAAGGCGTCACATAGGAGGGAATGTAGGAGCATGTCGGTTGTTGCGGCTTCACATGGGATTTGGTCCATCACCTTCACCAGTGGGTTGACTCTGGACAACATTCAGCTGTTAACACTGAGTCCCACGCATTCCTTTTAATTTTTGCATAGCTGGTCTTTTTCATTTGTGTATTGTTAGTGGAGTGGAACAGAAGCTAATTTGGAAATCAAGGTTTTTGTATTTTTTGCTGTTTTGATTGTACCTCTTCAGCAACTGTGGAAAAAAACAAAAATAAGCAGTGAGAACAACTGAGAATAATTTTTTTTGTAATTAATCATTTCAAAAGGACGCTGAGCCAATTGAAGCTGATTGTTAGAGTAGATGGATTCTTTTAATTGACTGAAACAAAGTCTTTCTATGGCAGGATATCTTGTAAAGCACAAATGCTGTGCTCTGTTGTATTGCTGAGAGTCTCCATTAACAATACCAACTGATGTCGCTGAATGGACACTCCACCATTCTTCATTTTAAGAAGGATCATGAAAGAGGTTGTAGGTTTGTAGACTGTCTGACTGAACAAAAGATTGATATGATTCGTCACATACTCGACTCCGCAGCACAGAAATGCCCCATTTTTAGTACAATAATTGACTCTTGTATATATTTCGTCTTCCAGCATCACGTGCTTTGTCGTTTTTTTGATGGAGTGTTTTATTGTTTAACTTTCCCAACTACAACAAGCTATCAAGCATATCAGCTGTGAACGTAACAGAATGGAGTCATTTTTAAGAAGTCACTGCATAAGATGTACCTTATTATTAACTGTCACCAGTGCACAGGACAGGAAACAGTGAAGATATTATGCATCACATCAGATGGTGGACTGTACGTGAGCATGTGACTGACCCTCTGAGGTCACTCCTGCAGGCTCCTCCTGCCAGGCTGAACAGCTGCAGCCTGCTGCGACACACCTCCGACTCCACCTCCTCTGCATGAAGTCTCCACTCGACAGCCACTGAGAACAGGGAGCTGCATCTGAGGGAGCCGCATACTGCTAACACTCAGACACGACGAGAAGTTCATTCATTCATACTTTTCATGCACAACAGCCTGCTCTGGAAACACAGAAGCAACTCTGCTGTCACTGGAGTAACAGGAAGACACTGAGCTCTGTTGTGATCGACCACTGAAACTGACCCAATGACTCAGTTAGTGGATCACACAGACAGGGTTTGTTTGACGTACCTGCTGGACATGGAGCCTGCTCTGGTCTTCAGTGTCTCTCTGCAGGTTTCATACAGAGCATAGGCCTCCTCTGCTGAACACACACACACCTCACACAAACCTCCTACAAGACTACAAGAAAATACACACTTAGTGAACATATACAGTACCGTGTAGGCGTTGTATGGACATTCAGCGTCACTACTTATATCCTGATATAGTGGTGGTCATGGTCTGGACTCACCTTCCAAGGACCGGGTGTGTCAGAAGGTTGAGAGTCTGTCTGTTGGGGCTTAGGAGATCCACAGCACTGCCATCAGGATAAAACTGACAGAGACAAACATCAGACATTATCTTACACCGAGTTGTGTCTGATGTCATTTATGGTTATTTCGTTTTACCCAAGGACAAACCTGAAGGAACGACACAGAGGTGAACAGCTCCTCTTTCACGTGCGATGTCATACGACTGAACAGGTTTTCCAGGAGCTGAGGGAGCGGCAAGATTAAGGTTAATAGCGAAAAAACGTCAAGTCAATGAAATAATATGTTTGTTTTTTTTTCCAGGGGGGCTTCACCTGTTTGATGAGACTCTGGTCAGTCAGAGTGCAGATGGTCTCTGTGGACGCTCCACATATCAGCAGGGCTCCGTTATAACCACAGGATATGGCCTCAGCAAGAGGCTGCAGGAGCTCAGGGTGGAAACTCTGCAGAGATTCAGACTTTCACTTTGCAGACGTCACATTATCCACTGGAGATAATGTTGATAATGATGGTTCAAACAGAACAGTCACATTGGCATTAATTACAACATTTTGTACCTGTATGTTGTCAATGTTCACAACTTGATCAAAAGAGAAGAACTTTGGTTCCTGATTGAAAAAAGCAGTGAGGGTTTAGAAAGAGTACAACGACTGCATGTTGATGATTATAAGTAAACACAAACGTTCTACCTTGTTTTTGGCTGATGCGTAGCTCACTCCATGTCCGTCTTCACTCATAACCACACAGTTGTTACCCTCTGAGAGGGTACACAAAGACATTTCATGTCAAGTCTCCAGAGACAACACAGCAGATGTACAGGCTTTACATGCTTGTGCTCAAGTTACCTGAGGTTTGACTAAGAACAACTCCAACTCTTACTGTTTCAGCTCCTTCACACATCTGCAGAAGAATCCCAGACCAATAAACACAAAAAGACAGTCTTCATCTCCGAATATTCCATAACATATAAGAATAAAAATAAAGGTTCTTACATTTGCAGTCATGTTGACAGTGGCCATCCCGAGATGATGCCCTCAATAGTCAGAGTGTCACCTGGGTTTCCTTACACATGGCTGAATTATTAATGAAGCAGCCTATCAGAGTGGAACCAGCGAATGAGGACTGATACATGGTCTTTACCGAAACAGGGTCGGAACACAGAACACAGTCCACCAATAACAACACAGGCATCCGAAGGTGGAGGCAATAGCCCCCCCCCACCCAAAAAACAAACATATCAATATCAATATCAAGAGAAGACTAGGGGGAAAAAACACTGTATTCTGACGGAGTGGCACAGGCAAAGAGCAGCACAAGGCAGGAAGGCTAACGAGGGACAGGTGAAACCAATCAGGGGAGGGGAGACAAGACACCCCCCCCCCCCCATATATCCTATATAATTATAGGATAATTATATAAAAGGTTATATCCTCCTCACATACATGCTGTCATCAACCAACTCCAACTCAAAGCCGAGGGAAACGTATCAGACTCTGGGGGCTGAGGATTCCCATAATAACTAAACGATGAGTCACATCCTGTTTGCTCCTCAAGTGATGTTCAAAGTCCCCAGAGCCAGTCAATTATTCATAATCCAAGTGGGCAGGAGGAAAAGAAAAGAAAAGATTAAATGTAGGATTTTTTTAATTGGAAAAAATATGTTTTAACAATTAATGACACTTTTGATTCATTAGACCTCTACTTGTGTAGGTTTACATATTGTCTGTCAAACGTTTTTGATGTGACTGAGAAATAAATCAGAAACAAATATGAGGAAGTGATTTTTGTTTTCAAAATTGTTTCAAAAAACAATAATGCTCTACCACAGTGTGCCACCTTGTCAAAAACACCAACTTTAGATGATCAACCCTACAAACGTATCAGAAAAGGACAAACATTCCAGCACTTGTCCTGCTGTCACTTAAGATGTAGATGAGCGTCTGTGTCTGTGAGCAGCTTCCGTGTCTTTCTTCTCTACATGTGATTTCCTGCTTCCGTTGGTTGGCTTGGCACTTTCCTTCCTTTGCTTCACACATTCTAAAAACAGACCAAGGTCTGTGTTCTGCACAGTATGTTCTATATGCAGGGAATCAACACTTCACCATCAATCTAAGTGAAGCTGGCAGATCTGCATCCATCCAAAGTGACTGTGGAAACTCCACTGAGTGGGTCAGCTGAGAATGAAACAAATATCATTTCACTTTGCCCTTCAGACCCTGTTAGTTCAATTTCATTATTATCTCATGACAAGGATGACCTCATTTTGAACCTAGTGCCAGTTTGTGTTGTTGTGTTGGAACGTGGTGGTGCAGGTTGGATCAGCTCATTGAATGTGTCAATGAGAAATCAAACCACAAACATGCCAGAAACTCCAGGACTGAGTGGTCGAGAATCAATGCATCTAATCAGCTTGAATTTATTATGGCCTTTTTCACTTTATAGATTTAACAATTACCTGATCTCAACACAACATGACTGGGGTTAAACATACATGTATACAGATGTGTTGTTGTTAGGAAAACTTTATTCAGCCCTCTTAACACAAACATCTTTACACAAAGTCACTTTCTCATATGTGAACATTCCCTAAAGGGCTGGTTCATCCAAATTAAGCCAATAAAAAACCTCGCTCAACCATTTCTGTATTTAACCATGCATATATAATTGATTTGTTATCTGCAAAAATATAAATAATTAAACAGCAACATCTCCTTCAAGAAGCAGTGTCATTTCTCAACATGCTCTGAGCAATTTTTATTGGAATGCACATTATTTCATGTCTAAATGTTGGTCAAGCAAACTGAGAAAATCATGGGTTTTTTTTCTGTCACTTAGTGAACCAGCCTTTTCAGCATCCTGCAGAAACCATACCTCAGATTATGCAAGGATGTATTTCAAATCATCAATGAGAAGACCCCAAAAATATACTTGTTATAAAAGATTAAAACTTAAACAGAAAACTTACAGGCCTCTGATTTAATATTAAGCAGCCAGCAAAGTAGTTAAGTAGTTTTATCAAGAGATAAGCTGGAAGAAAACAACGCCATTACTGCACACAGGGCTGCAGCTTGAAACAACCAATTTCTCATTTCTTCTGTGATTACTTGATGAAAAGAAAACGCCTTACGTCAGACTGCAGTTTTTCAGTTATCTGGGGAAAAAGATAACATGTGATTGTGTGTGACAACAAAACAAAATCCTGTAATGCTGATCTCGTCAAATTGCCAAAGCCCAACTACTCATGCATTAAAGTTTGAGGCTCTCACCATCAAGGCTGATGACCTTATGACTGAGCGCGGGCATGTGCATCGTGCGCTGCATAACTGCACAGGGGGAAAAAAAAAAGTCACTTTCACCAAACTTGCAGGAAAAGGAACAGATGCAACGTTAAATAAAAAGGCCTTTAATATCCTTTAATGGCGTCTTCCATACCTCTGTATCTCTGACAGTCAGGGCGGCCTCGGATGCTGGTACCCTCAATGGCGTTGCCATTCTCGTCCACACACCAGCAGAAGCCGGTCGGGTGCCAGCACTGCATGGGTAGGTAGCGGCCCTGCTCGTCACACTGCGGCTTGTAGGACCCAATCCTTCCAGTTGTAGCTTCTGCCTGCATCTGGCACTTGGTCTTGATCACAGAGGCTGAGAACAGGAAAAAGAATTCAACATTACTGAACCTGATTGGTATTAATCGCTGGTGACTGTGGCCTGCACACAACAATATGTCGTTGGTAATGGAATTAAAGCGATCGCCTGTGTCCAGTATTTGCCCTGATCTGAGCAGCTGCTAACTAAACCGTTACCTTTATAGGAGATTGAGAGAGCCGTTGACAGCTGACCCCTCATGGTCAAATCTTAAAAAGAATAAATGTATTTCCTAAAAGATTCATTTTCTGAAATGCCAGTTTTTAAGGCTACACTTATTTGAGGAGTGACTCAAATGTTTTAATTGTTCTTCACCTAAATGATAATGATAATGAAAATGATAGTGACAGTTATCTTAAACAAGCCACTGTTTCCCCTGCTGTCCAATTAAAGAAGTCGCAGAAACCTGGGTCAGGTGTGGGAGGTGCAGGGTTCTGCTGGGATTTCTGGAACGTCTCCAGATGACGCATCCAGGACTCAAAGCTCTGCAGAGTACAAAGAGACAAAACGACTGAAGTTGATTCATTTTGTTATCTGTGTTATTAGTCCATATTATTTACCTTCTTATTATTATTATTTTTTGTTAGAGTGAGGTTTTACCTCCCAGTCACTCTCATTCATATGCTCCTTCAGGTTCTGCAGGTTCTTCTGGAAGGTCGCATTGAACTCCTGTTTAAAACAAAACCGGAATTAACACACATTGGAGCATTAATACACAATACCAGCAGAAGAAGGACGCACAGTATACTAAGTATTACATACCTTCAAGAGATCTGTCAGCTGTTTATTCTCTTCTGCTTCTTTCTGAAATTTTTGATGGAAGAAAACAAAAATATTGTGTTTGTCTACATTCCTGTGGATATTTGGACATATTTGGACATTTTGCATAGCTTAACGGACCATCAATTTTTGATTAATAAGTAGTAAGTAAGTGATCAGGTATGTACAGTCAAATGAAAAATCTGGCTGATGGTACTCACGGTCTGGGGCATCGTGTCATCTTTCGAGTCGTCATCCAAAGCGAACTTATGCAGCAGAGGCAGGCTGCTCATCATGGGGAACCTCGCTTTAGACCCAACTGGAAAAACACACACAACCGAAACAAAATTAATTGAACTGATGAAATGTGTGACACTTGGGATTTTTTTTTTTTTTTTTTTTTTGCCATTGCTGAAATAAAGCATCATGACAAATCTATAATACAACACTCAAGAGGAACATTCTCTTTTTGGTATCTAATATCTACTATGGTAAACCACATCAAAGTTTATCACGAGGAATAAATACAATGATCGGCCTAAAAACTTAGGGGAACTATAGGGGAAGTCATATGAAGCTAGTTAAAATCTTATGATGCCAAATTCATCTTAAATATAGCTGTTGACTTCTCTCCTGCATGAATCACCATTGAGCCTTTCATTTCTCTATCAGGCTTTCAAATCAAGTTCCTTAAAACAAACTCTCACTTCCTTCACAGCATCTTCATTTCTACAACCTCTTCCTCCTCCTCCTTTGGTCTGATGAAAACACATCCCTCCCCACTGGACTATCAGTTCTCAGGTCTGTAGTCCCTTCTTATACCTTGAGATGAGCGGGTCAGCTGTCTGGACATTGACTCCGAGTGCTTCTGCAGAGAGCGGATCTGCTCCTTCTGGCTGATCACCATGTAGGCAGTGAAGACCTGGCTGACCAGCAGCAGACATGCAAGGGTTGTGAGTCCTGCCACCTTCAGGGCACGGCTGTTGGAGCTCCTGACACAGTGACACAGAAGAAAAAGATGATGCAGTCAGGGGGAAAGCAGGATGAAAAGTGTGTGTGTGGAATTTTATTAATTTCAAAAATTCAAATTCCAAAAGTGGAGTGACGCATTTTAAAAGATATTTGATATGAAGCAAACAAACAAAACATCTCCTTACAGTTGTCCCTGTGTTGCCTGAAAAAACAAAAACAGTATTTTTTTCAACCACTAGAAATTCAAGTGTCACTTGTTGTTAGGCAGACGCCCTCTCCTGGTTTTACATGAGAGCACGTATGAGAGTAAACTGGTATCGACTCACAAATAGGCAATGACAACTTTCATTCACTTATTTCATCAACACTTCATCTTATTTCATCTTATTTATTTCATCAACACAACGGAAAGTGAAACCTTGACAGAGGAAGGCATTTATTTCTATTGTTATTTATAAACATGATCATTTACTGTTTAAAAGTTTTTAGCTTTATATTCAAGAGGATACAATTCAATCATAACTAACTAAAATAACTCGATGCCTAGAAATATGTAATCATAATTATGATGTAAACATTAGGTTTTCACTTCTCACACCTAAATAAATATGTGAGAGACTCGTTTTTTTTGTTTTTTTTTTTACCTTAATGGTAACCAAAATTGATATGAAAGCTATTAACAATTCTTTTCTGGTTAATTATGAACCAATAGGATGGGTACCGCATCATTAGTTACTAGGTAGACATCATGTCCTCAAGCAGAGGTGAGTAGAAAACAATGCATTTGTTAGAATTTATGTACTAAAGGTACCAATAAAGCTACATTTTGAACATGTTTGTTCCCCTTTATTTTAAAATCTTCCATAAATTTTACAATATTAAGTTCAAGAATAGCATTAAATTTTTTAGAGATTTGTTGACAGCGCTTCTCACCCTCTCTGCTCCACAGGCTGAACAAGGACCTCTTCACTGCCTGCCAGACTCCCTGTGACCAGGGGTCCTTCTTCTGGAGAGTGGGCCATCTGTATCTCTCTGGACAACAAACTGGAGAAGATGCAACTGCTCAAATGAATAAATTGCCGTAGGATTGAGGAAGGATCAGTCGGCAGGTTCCTGAGTAAGGTGAAGGGCTGTGGAAAGTCCCATTTATTAAAGCACTGAGGGACGTCCCAGCAGCTCTGAGACAGAAAGCCTGTTCTGATTGGCCACAATAAACCAGCATCACTTGTTGATAGAGGCAGACAACAGTGAAAGGAGAGGTGGTTTTATACAGCCTGGACTTCAGCCTACGATGTTATATACTGTTGAGACTGACTTCAAGATAGTATGAACCATATGATTAATTTAATTACTTAGCCTGTAGTAATTTTACACTTATATTAAATAGTTTATATTAGTTAAAACCATAGTTATGTGTGCACCTTGCCCGTTTGGATCAGCTACACAGTGCTGATCAAGGAAAACAAAAGCAAAAAGCAAGAAGCAAAAAGTAAAAAAAAAAAAAGGTAACATCAGAGTTATACTAAGATTTGTCAATAGTAAACATGGATGAATGTAAAAAGTAATGTAGTGTTTTAATATATTTAAATACAATCCAGTTTACTTCCTGATGCGTTGTTTCTTTAGTGGCTTTTTGGGGGGTTTCCTCTGCAAGGAAATGAAATAACCAAGAAAGAACCACTTCATAAATCTGCTCTCACTCCTGTTAAACATCATCAAAAGGATGAATGTTTAACAGGCTCATTTCAGGAGACCATTAGACAAAGACATCCTCTCTTGTGAGACCAAAGTGAAACCAAAACAATAATAAACAGGACAGTGATCCGAGTTTCTAGAAATTACCATTTTAACTTCATTATCATTTGGTGAAGCTTATTTTTGCTCTCACTCGACAGTGTGGAGAATGAAGAGAGGAAAAAGGCCCAACTACTGAAAAATACAGTGGTGTTTTATTTGCAAATTAAAAAGCACCGACAATATTAGTTACACTGTAAAAATTATTGACAACAATTACAAATCTTTATCATACAGTCCAGGAGATTAGTACCATCATTGCTGTTATGTGTTATCGTCTAATACTTTATATGGAGAGACTCAGTACCTCTGTACAATAGTTGGCAGTGAGAGGATGAGAGGAAACAATCTCAGCAACACGTCTCTGCACAATGAAATCATCCCGACTCCCCTCAGTACAGCACTGACGTTTCACACTGTGGGAATGGGCTGAGGAAGAGTGTAAACCCAAACACATTCAATAATTTAGGTCTACAGAGGGTGGAGTATTATGTACATTACAAAGTCAGGATCACATCAGGACATTGTACAAAACTATTGCAATAAGAGCAGCTTTTTGTTATCTATGCTTGACATCTAGTTGCAGTGGTAACACCTTGACCGACAACCGAACATCCTTATGGGCATACTGTTGGTTTGTCTGGCAACTTTACACGTTACCCCCCCCCCCCCCCTCAAAAAAAAAAAAAAGAAACAAACAAAAACTTTAACTCATGTAATAAAATGAAACATAACAAAATATAACACAAAATATACACTTTTGACAAAACCCCAATGCTGAAAACAGATCTCGAAATGCACACACTTGTTCTGTACACTATCTGAGTCTCTTGAACCAGAATGCTCAATTACACATACAATAGCTAGCTTATGATCTTCTTCACAGATTATATTAGGAGTTGTTTTGTTAGTGTGCTTTCCAGTAATCTGTATATGCCTTAAATATTGTGCTTTCAACATCTATCCTACTTTTCCTGCTTTAGCCAATTCAGTGGTCATGGGAGTGACTAAACAGGAGGCTGAGTCGGAAACTTGAACTAAATGTACTGTCAATCTGGCCTATTGGACAAAACTGGTACATTCTACAATAATGCATTGCCATCAGCGTGAGACAAACTGTAAAAATAAAATCAGAGCAAAGAATTTTTTTTAAAAACGCTTCTAAAAAAACCCCCATCAAAAGTCCATGTGGTAATAGTTGAATAATGTCTCTGACCTGGCACTTGTAAATATGATAACTGGATTCAACCAAGGCCTATCAAGTAAGGCTACAATATGCAGCCTGAGCCAAGACGCCAGATGTCCCATTCTCCTCCCATAAAAACATATATGTTAAAAGCATTCACAACCAATGTCTCCCTAACAAATCAGGCCGTCATCCTTTAAGTCACTTTTATGTTGCTTGTGAATCAGAGCTGGAGACACGGGGCGACACCTGCGAAAGTGTAACTACAGGTTCAAGCTTCAGAGCCTTTCCTTTCCTTAATTCTCAGGAGGAAGTTCATGCGAAGAAAAGGAAGTGTGATTAAGAAGAGACGGGAAGTGATTATCAAACACCGAAGGTCCCCTCTGTGCATCACCGAGCCTTCCTCCTCCGCTGGGACACAGGAGAGGCCATTATCCAGGCCAGTGGCATCTTGAAGCTGAGGGTACGGGCTATTAGCTGCTGAGAGCAACAGCGCCCTCCTTTTCCTCACCAGCCACTGTTACCCTGTTCATTTGGGGAAGATCACAGGAAAGTGTCGAGATCTAGTTCGTCATCCCATCCTTAAAAAAATCTGTTTACTTCAGGTTCTTTCAAGACTATTTGGAATCTTCAACGTTTCAGGCCGTTTTGGCGTGAAGTGTCCCACAGCAGGGAGAAGCAGTGGTTCAGTGTGTCGGGCTGAGGTCTCCCCCGTGGTGATGCTACCTGGTGTGGACCAGCTCTTCTCGCAGCCAGCTGGGCAGTGGCTGACCCATCTTGTAGAGCAGCTTTGACAGCTCAATATTGTGATCCCTATAGTATTCCCTGAGGAACCCCTGGGACTGAAGGCGAGATGAAAACACACATACAAAAGTCTTTTTAAAAAAGGCCTGCAAAGGAATCAACATGCGAAGATAAGTTAAATATCAAGAGATAACATGCATCTCGTTCACAAGGTCGTACCTCAGCGTCCATGTCAGGGTACCTGCGCCCTTTACTTTTCCCCAAACACTTTGTCTTCCCTCCCTCCAGCAGCTGACACCAGAAACCTTTCTTCGGATCAAACCTGTTCATGGAAAAGAATAAATGATAGACTCGCTTACCAATGACACTTTAAGTTTTACTTGCTGCAAATTGCGAGTTTGGGATTACAAAACAGCAGTGGCAGCAAATACTTATGCCAGGTGAATAGAGCAAAACCCAACAAATAAGTAACGCATCTAAACCCCATCTAAAAATTAATCTGTAAGCCTGTAGGCAGATGAGAAAATTGGTTAATTAAAGAGAAGGAGATACTCACGCTAGGATCTTGTGGTAGTTGACAACATTGGTAAGACCTAAGAACTTCTGGATTTTATCCATGACTGAGGCAGGCTCTGTCTTCAGCATCTGTCCATCCAAGACTAACAACTGGGTCAGACACACAAACAGTATTGGATGTTAAATCAGAAACTGAAAAGAAAGTGTGTAAGTTTCTTCTATCTAAATGTTGTATGCATGTAATGTTCTGCTGGTGTATGTACACACACACACACACACACACACACACACACACACACACACACACACACACACACAGTACCTGGCTGGAGTGGTAGAAGTTGAGCCAGCGCTCCAGGTGGACAGCATACCAGCCTGGTACCAAACAGCGATTCTGGAGGACCCGTAGTTTGACCGGAGCATCGTGGCCAGCGGTGATGACATCATGGAAGGAGTATTTCAGCGCCACTGGATCATCGTGGGCTCTTTGGTGCTGTAGTCACAGAGTCATTTCAGGAGCATAACTACTAAATCGACTCCTAAATGCATTGATTTTGATACATTGTTATGTGGCTGAGCGGTGCCTCTAACAGACCTGGTACCAAGAGTAAGCTCTGTCCGCTGGGTTGATGAGGATGGTGATGATCTTGGCTTTGGGCAGGAGAGCTGCAGCTCGCTGAGCTGCCACATCAGAGTCAAAGTAGTTGGCACTCTTCTCAAAGTAGTAATCTGAACTCGTGTTGGAGGGCAGAGGGAAGTACTCCATGTACCTGACATGCAACAAACACAAATACACCAAGAGTTACAAGCAACCACAGGTAATACGGTCTAATTTGCTCACAATACATGAGGATAACGTCTATGTCTGAATAATGTTCATATTTTCTCCAGCCCACACCATGTGCATGTCCAGCCTGCCAAATAATATTTATGTTGGACAGTTCAGATGCTGTTATGAATTAAACATGTCACTGATGTAGGCTAAAATCATAAAGTAGACGTTAAGTGTGTAGTTGATTTCTCCCTCAGGCGTCACACTAAAGAGTGGATCTGTTTGTACTGCACTGATTCTTGATTATACTATACTCTTGTACCTTCAAATGTGTTTCTATTAAAATATTAAATTTAAAAATAGCTATAAAGTAATAGATTTTCAGGTTCTGGAAATGTAAGATTTACAGCAACACAGTCAAATCAAGATTAATATCACTAACTTTTTCCTGCATGATAGGAATGTTTCTGAAAATAGGACTGTGTGAGTTTGTGTGTAAATACTGAGGTTTCTTACCAGTCGATGCCTCTGTGGTAGTTGTGACCATTGAAGAACTGGATCTCCTCAAAGGTTTCTTTGCTGGGGTAGTTACTGGTCAGGTCCGGGTGCATGCCAAGAAACAGGTAGAGTGCTGTTGTCCCTGAGAGGACAAAGACAGCATGATGGGTGAAGAAAAGTTGGGACACACTCAATCAGTCTGCTTCACGACTGTAAAATAATCACCAGCTCATCTGAAGCACTGAGAACATGTTGCACGACAGAACTGGGTGAGAAACCGGGATTGAATTTCCAATTCCGTCCTATAGGGGGTGTTGAAGTACTGCACCTCACCTGTCTTTTGAGGCCCAATGACGAGCAGTTTGGGGAATCGGTCACATGTTTTCTCTTTGGACCAGATGTCCTTGTGCCTTTTGTCCTCACAGGGATCCTGTAGCCAAACAAAAAGAAGCAAGCCTTTGTTTTAACTGTGGTTCAAGCAAATGTCTCAGAAAAATGTAAATGTAATAAAAAAAATACAAAAGAAATCAAATACTCTCCTCACACAACAACAGAGGAAGTACTTTGAAGAAAACATGTTAGGGTGGGTAAAGACATCTACCTGGGCAGTGCAACAAAGCATGTATTATTCATTAAGTCAAACACACGCTGTATCTGGATATGATATGTATGCAAAGGGTTCAGGCTATTGCTGTATAATCTCCTATTTCAAATGCATACTACATTTGCAACAGCAGCACGCTTTTTTTTACAGCTCCATTTTCATCTACATGGTGGTCTCACTGCAGCTTCCACTGTTAAAACATAAGCTGTCAAAAAAGTTCCACCTATCGCAAAGTCTGGCTTAATGGCCAAACGGATAAAAAAAAAACTATTTTGCTGCAATTAAATGATATAAACTTCATCGGCCTCTTATATTCACCTGCCAAAGAGGGTCCCTCTCAGAGGGGAAGAGGCTGAAGTACTTCTGCGCCAGCTGCACGGGCGGCAGGGTCTGCATCTTTAAATTGGTCCAGGTCTGGATGAACATCACCAGGCTTTTAAAGGTGTACAGGCCGAGGCGATCGTTCCCATAGTTGGACAGGTGAGTCATGAAAATACTGATCTGTGGACACGGAGGCAGAGTGTGTTATTAGAGGGAATGAAGATTAACACAGCAAGGTCTGATTAGTTTTGTTTTCCGAGACATTAAACCAAAAGTCATGAAAGTGATGAGCAGAACAACAGAAACGTTTGATGGCCCCAGTTTTTCAAAAGTGAGAATGTATCATTTGGTTTTTACAATTATCTGCAGATTATGCAGGGCTGACATTTGTCACAGTAAAAGTTACTTTTTTATCATCTGATAATAAAACCTAAGAGGAATTTACCCAGAATGCATTTTCAGCTCCAATAAAAGAATAGAGTGGGAAAGTGTGATTCAGATGTTTATGTGTGAGGCAATGATGAGTCATTGTCCTGTTCCCCCATTTAAATTTGACTTTTACGCCACCAGTTAAACAGGTTTCTGAAAGTGAACGACAACAGCTTTGTGTTTGTGTTATTGTTATTCTGTGTGTGTGTGTGCGCGTTTGACTCACAGGGTTGAGCAGGACGGTGAGGAAGAGCTCTCCTCCATTGATGAGTTTGTCCAGTTCGTTTGGACTGCCGGGGTAGTCCTTATAGAAGATGGTGTGCGTGAAAAGCCCGCATGTCTGCCGGGGCAGCACCTGTGATATGAACAAACAGAAAAGTCAGCAAACCAAAAGGGGCACAAAAGAAGCGCACACACACACACACACACGAAATGCACTCACAAATCGCCGCACATCAGCCCTCTGCTGAGAGAGCAGCAGCGCTGTCACGAGTCCAGGCAGTTACCCTCACATTGTTTGCTTTCAATAACATTCACATTATGCAGCTCATCTAGCCAAAGCAAACCTCTTATTCACTGAGTCTATATGAAAATTCATGGAAATGCTTTTGCAGTTTCGAGCGTCTTGGGAACTGAATATCAATCATGTGTGAGCAGCGGAGACTGTCCATTCAGACTGCACTATCTCAAGGACGGGCACGGAGCGGTGAGACCACACAGGCCGACTGAATGCCAACACTACAAAGGAACTGGACTGAGTCCGCGCTGTTTCCTATCAGAGCTGAAGGTCAAGCTGGCAAAAACAGATACGACGCCCCACCCCCTTCTTCTCCTTTTGAACCTCTTGAATATCATCTATTCGACTTCAACTTCGTTCTCATAACTGTATTATCAAGCACCAGCAAACACGGTGAAGAGAAATAAAATATCTATATCTATATATATATTTAAATAACATTTCAGCGCTGACATTTCAGCACTCTTTCTGTGCCGCTGCCACAGATGTCAGTCTTTGTTATGTGGCTGAGGCCTTCCAGGCAGCACCACTCCAGACAGGTGTCTCATGCAAGACTGGTTCACTTGACTACATTATGTCTCTCACTCTGCAGAAGAAGGCAAACGCCCGCAGTCACTAATGAGACGACGACCCGCTTCCCCTGGACTTCTGGTCCTGGCTGATATGTGGTAAATGAAAATAAGCTGCGTCTTCGGGTAACGAGACTAAAGAACAGCATGCTCAGAGAGACAGGGGGTGATGACGGACAAACGCAGCCTTGAGGGGAAGAATAAATACTCGGAGGCGGAGAAGAAGAGATCATTAATGAATGAAGGATAGCACATGCAGATGGAGAGAGACAACCCTGAAAGGGATGACTGGCTGAAAACGTAATGGGTGTTGGAGGCGATGTGAAGGGAAAGCAACAGGCCAGAGGTAACAAGATAATGAGTCCTGATAGATGCCAGGGTGTAGGAACAGTGGTCTTACGCTGATGCCGCTGTGGATGAAGCCCCGCCGGAAGCGAGCGGGTTTCAGGTGTGGGTACTCCTCTGTGCTCGTCACCTTTATGCCCCACACCTTCTTCCAGGC
This sequence comes from Trinectes maculatus, assembly GCA_016785345.1. Taxonomy (NCBI): domain Eukaryota; kingdom Metazoa; phylum Chordata; class Actinopteri; order Pleuronectiformes; family Achiridae; genus Trinectes; species Trinectes maculatus. The sequence continues at coordinate 187,125 of JAFBJQ010000470.1, read as the reverse complement.
GTCGTACAGCTGCATGTGGACAGGGTAGACGCCCGAGTGGTGAGGAGCTACCGCATAGCCCATGTTAGTGGGAATCCCATGCTCCTGCAGGACGACAATGGAAAAGTATTGAAAAAAAATTTCATAAAAACCCATGAAATTAAAATACTTTAGATTTTCATAGACTCATAAATGCATTTTAATATAGGTTATGATCACCGCTGTTCTTCAATAAGCCAACCTAAACAAGAGGGAATCACTGGAAAACAATGCAAAATGTAATTTGATGCCATTTAGAGCTTTTTTAATCTTCATGCTGACAGTGATGGCTGATTGAAACAATTAAAAACATTGTCAGTGTTTTTTTTTTAAATTTGTGCAAATGAGGAAATGAAAGGAGCAGCCACAGTGAACTGGTGGATGAAGAGCTGCCGGCCATAGAATAAACACATGCAGTAACCAGCTCCACTCTGCCCTGCTGTTTTTGTGGGAAACTTGCACTTTGCCTAAGATCGACTTTCTGAAACAAAACAATGGGGAGAACAGAATAGCTGCGATCGCAGCGGTCAGCCAAAGCTGCGATCCGACCCTTTGCCCCCTGTGACTCACCATGGCAAATTTCTTGTTGAGCAGCATCTGCTCCGCCAGCACGGACTGGTTGTGAAACAGATGCGGCTGCATGTGGCTCCACATGTGAGGAAACCACCAAAACTCCTTCACGTAGGAGAGCAGCAGGTCGTCTCCCAGGTCCTCCTCATCAGAGCCTGGACGTGATGGAGAGGGTGAACGGGAAGGGAAGAGGGGGACGGAAAGAGACAAGGGGGTGGGGCGGATATAAATGGACAAAGATAAAGAATAAAAAGGTGAAATTGGGTCAGTGGTGAGAAAATGAGGTGATGAAAGCCAAAGAATCCACAGTTAAAGATATTAAAGCGAGGAATGTGGGTGATGGAGAAAAGGTCAGGTCACGAACAAGGAGAAAAGGAGACAAGATATCAAAACACTGGGAACTTTACAATGTTAGAAGTGCTATCTCCTTCAGCTTAGTGCATTTTTAAAATTTATCTCAGCTTGTGTTACCGACTTCTTACCGGCATGAAAGAATTTCCCTGAGAAGCCCAGATTGAAGGTGAAGTTGGGCACATGGGTGCGCAGCTCCCTCTGTGTCTCCAGCAGGGCCTGCAGCAGCGGGGGAAAAAAGAGAGTGGGTCAACGAGTGCATTAATGAGGGGGTGGCAACAACACAAGTTTCTCTCGGTAAACACCCGACATCCACTCCTTCACTCTGTTGGATATTTCGCTCTCTTCTGATCTGGGTGTTTGTTTCATCTGATCTCGACTCTGGATGAAACGTCCGCCACGCGTCCTCTTCTCGCTCTCTGAGATCCAGCCGCCTCGTCACCGTGTGATTTGTTCCTAAAAGCTTGCTGTTGAGCTGCGAGTGAGCGAAAAGGCCTTGATGGCGTCTCGCATACGTTTTTTATTTTATACCCTCTACATGTGAGACGCGGGTCTGTTTTTCTCGGGGGGTGGGCGGCCACAAGTGAGGAACTTTTCAACATTCCATGTATGCGTCTGAGAGCCTGAAATATTCATTGCTCGGGAGCTTCTGTGACAGCGTGAGCAGCGGGGCCTGTCGGCTTTGAGCAGCCTACTGGGACGAACGCGCTGAAGAGAAGAAGGAGCGAGAAGATGGGGGTGGGGGTGGGGGGTGGGGGGTTCTCTATGGCAGAGACAGCACACGCGGTGTGTGTGAGGCGGGTGTTACATTCCTGCTAAGGGCTGTTGAAAACACTGCTTGAAGAAAACATGAGTGGAGTCAGTTTCTATTCTGATAACTTTCTCAACGCGTCAATCTGCGACTAAACGCAGCGTTGTCTCAGACTCACCTTTACATCAGGCACCTTCATGCGCGTGCCCTCTTTGCCCACAAAGATGTCGTCTATGTCCACCAGGAGGAAGCGCTCCAGGGACAACGAGAGCCTCTTGCCCGTCAAAAAGGCCACAGCGTCCACAAACACCAGCTTGTGCAGCCAGAAGACCAGGTTGTTGCCAAACAGGACCCTCTGGATGCCATCGTGGAGCCCCAGGTCCTGCACCACAGATGGGAGCAGAGCGGCGTTCTGCCCCATCGATGCAATGCTCTCGGCTGACTGGGTCTTGGCCAGCAACACGGGCTCGTATGTCGAGTGGTTAGACTGGAAAACGGTCCAGTCGTCTCCAGGGAGGGGACCTGGCAGGGACTGGCCAGACCGAGTGATAAAGAGCAGGGGGGACTTGGGGTTGACGGTGCAGTCCTTCAGTCCCAGGTTGGAGTGGAGGAATAGGGGGAAGCCTTTTAGCTGTGCACTGAGCAGACTGTTCTCATTGGCCTAATCAGCAGAGGGACAGAAACAAGAGAGAGAGAAATCATAGATTTATCATACACCAGAGGGATGAAGATAGAAACGTATTGAATATAATTCCCCAATTTCTCTAATCGTGTGTGAAATAGGGAATGAAATAGGGAATGTCAGGCCTGCTCGGCTGTGAAGGCATGAGGCACCTTCTACCTGCTATGCACCAAGATTGCAGTCAAAATGAATCACATCCAGCCGCGTCCGCTTGGATCCAGAGACCAGGGGTGTGGAGATTATTCACTGAAACTTTCCCGCCCACATTTGTCGCCCTCCGTTTCTCTCGGATTTCTATGACCTCGTCTTTACTCTTTCACATATGTTACTGGATAATTTCACCATTCAGTGTGTGGGTGTTGGTGACATCATCATTAAGTTAACACTGACGCTTTGTAATGTCCTCATGATGGTAGCTTATTTTGCACAAGAGTAAAAAAAAAACCCCAACCATTTAAGCATGCACGCACATTTATACTATATATTAGATATTTATATTATATACACTATGTATACACTTTATATTGCTTTATTTGATATTATAGTAAAGTCAACCTATTTAAATTGATTGCATTTTTCATTAAATGAAGTAGTATAGTGGTTGTAACCAATTCCTTAGTCAAAAATTTGACCCGCTACATTTGATCAAAGAGGTGGAATGACCATGATATTTAAGACATGAGGAAATGTTTCATGTTCGTTTATGTTTTGTTTTGTGCGTATGAACAAATAAACATTCCTTTGTGCATGTAGGTTTTCTATAGTATGTAACCCCGCAGAGTAACAATACTTTTCATTATAATTGCTATATTATAGTTTCTATTATTCAGTTGCTTTCATTTATATAAATATGATGGCAGTGTGATATAATCCACTTCAAATGCATAAATACTAATTAAATACATAAACTAAATTAAATACTTGGATCAAATCACCGTACATGTGGGTGTGAACATTCCAAAACATGTTATTTTACAGATGGTTCGTTTTTCCTAGGTGTACCTAATAAACTGTACTGTCTCCCAGCCCAGCTCTTCTTCAAACAGATCTGTTCAGATAGCAGTGGCCAGGTTATTGGAATGCGTGCCCTGGCTCCGCTTTCTCCTTTCCCAATAGAGGGTAAAGCCCACCAGACTTTCTTGACCTTCACCTACCCCGCCTAAAATCTCTTCACCACTACCCATGCTTCCATATCTCTTTCTATATTCTTTCCATGGCTCAGAGACGGTGATTAAAAACATAAGACCTGGAAACCCGGCCTTGGGCAATAGGTTCAGCTCAGGATTACTGGGGGTGGGGAGAGAGAGATAGAGAGGGATAGAGGACTGAGTGTCCAGAGCAAATAACACAAAGGAGGGAGACCAAGGAAATAGAAACAAGAGCTTGGGCAAAAGGAGTGGGGGAGGACAGACTGCAGAATACAGGGAAAACAGGAGAAATACAACTAAATGATATTGAAGCAGGCAGGTCTTTCCAACCCTGTGAATCCCATCTCCTTAGAGACGGTGCAGCCAGATGGACAGGGCAGAAGGTGTGAGGGAGAGTGGAGAGAGTAGGGAGGGAGGCAGAGGGAGTGTGCTGTTGTCCTAACCTTGAAGAAGCCAATGATGCCCACTCCATATTCCACACAGTATTTGTCCAGCAGCTCTCGGTTCCAGGCGTCCAAGTTAACATACTTGAGAATGTTCTCATAAATCACCAGTGTGAAACGCCCTCGCTCTTTGTCTGTCAATGTGGGCATGTCTCCCTTACCGGGAGAGATCTCAGTCCGGTACCTGAACCGGCCAGACTCCAATATGGCCACGATCTCCTGACCCAATTGAGAATACTGGCTTTCCACAAACACCAGCACCACGGGATCTGTCCTGGCCCCTCCAGGATCCGCCCCGGGGCCCCCTGAGACGCTACGCAGGGGTAGCAGCCGGGACGGCGTGACCTTTGGGTCGTCGGAGTCTGCGGATGCACCCTCGGCTCCGGACACGCCCCCTCCCGATGGTTCCAGCTCCCGCTTGACGCCATACAGGAAGTAGGCAGAGATGAAGACGCTGACGGTGCAGAAGAGAAAGAGGAGGAGGAGGGAGGTCTGCAGGGGGAGGAGACGGACCAGCCGACGGAGGCGTGTCACGCATCCCAGCATCGTCTCACACCGCTCCGCCCCGCTGGCCCAGCAACACGCCTTGGGGCAGTCTCTCTCCGTGAGCGTTTAAAAACAGCGTGCAGAGATTACTTACAACAAAGTCAGTCTCCACATGGAGCGAAATACAAACGGCATTGACGTAGCAGCGGCAGCAGCTACTGGAGAAAGAAATGCGACGGTCTCACGTTGGCTCTCCCTCATACTGCAGCACTGCTTATGTCACCATGGCAGAGAAATAGGGGGCCTTGGACCGCTGGTACACACTTATGCCTCAGAGGGAGGGCTGGCAGACCGAGTTACTGGTGCAGAGAGATGATGGAAGACTCCATCACCTGTCCATCATGTAAACCTGCCAACCATGCACTGATTAGATTTGGCTCCACTCTTTCAACTGGAGAATGATCTTGTGAGGAAAGGGAGGTCACGCAGGTCATCTCAGCAGCACCATGTCCCTCTGGATCGAGTCTCTGCACCTAGACAAACAGCAAGAGAGAGGAAAGTGATGTTAAAATCTGAAAGCACGGGATCAACTACTGTCGAACAAATAACATATCACACTGTTTGGCTGTGTAGGTTTAGCATTGTGTGGGAGATGTGTGTGTAAGCTGCCAACACACTGAAAGTTCACTCCAAAGTAGTCCTTGCATTCACCTACACAAAGTAAGAGCTGCCAATTCCCCCCCTACACACACACACACACACACACACACACACTGCACTTACACAGAAAAAAAATATCTCCCACTCACACAGCCTCCACACAATCAATAAGCAGAAAGTGAGTGACAACAAAGCCTTGGGGCAAACCAATTCCCAATTCAGTCCAGTGGGGAAGCCATCACCCGCGGGGACACTTGTTTTCTATTTCCTTAAAATCCTCACCGTATCCGGGCTGAAATTGAAGGCAGGAGAAGGGAGGGAAAACAAACGGATGCAAAGGAAATTATCCAAGAGCAGAGGAGTGGATCACAGTGATAGATAGACCACGCAACAATGGGGTCCTTCGCTCTCTGAGAAAAGCCCTTTTCACACTCTATAGCTCCCAGACCCTCTGCAGACCGATCATAATATACCAGCCCTTTAGTCAGTCTTCATCAAGCCAAGTGTGAAAATTACAAGATGCAGTACGAGAATGGTTTGAGATAGTCACTTACAAAAACATCATTTCTCCATTTAGAGGCCTGGGGGAGAAAATGAGATGGAGCATCACTAACTTTGCATGGAAATGCTCTGTCTGTGAAGCTGGGGAGCTATCAAGGTACACACAGGTACACACATACACACATGCACGCATTTTTATATAACCCTAGATACCGCATTAGAGCAGAGTCACAACCCTCTCAACCCAAAGACAATAAACAGTGACCACCAAACCCATAAAGACTCATCAGACACAAATCCAGACATATACTGGATTTGATAATGCCATCAAAGGGTTTATTAGTCACACTATAAACCAAGGTTTATTTAAGGTGAGCAACATTAAAAATACCAAGGTGGTCACACTATGCTCAAGGCGGAGATGCTCATGGACAACTTCCATCCATCTGACACAATTACAATCAATAATCTATTGATTTACCCCGGCCAGACAAGAGATCGGCCCTGACATAATTACTTACAGAATTTCAGTAAGCTCATCCCTTAAATAATCGTTAAAGTTATCAGTCATGCACACACAGAGCTACATGGACAACAAGAATAAATACAACGAAAAAAATTTAGAAGCACATACTGTCACCACCTTGCCCTTCCAGACAAGCTCTACAGGATCACTTCAATTTCTCGACGAGTGCACTGAAGGAAAATCTCAATTCTTTGCCTCTGAGTCATGTCCAAGTTTCCTCCTCCTCCCAAGCAGACAGAGACTAATGTAAAGAAAGGGTGTGAGAAAACCTGTTGCTGTCCAGAGAATATAACGCAATAGAGCAATACAGCCCTGGTTGCTTGACGATCCCCTGGTGCCTTGTTTGTTCATTTCCGAGGGAGGCAGGGTTCGTGCCACGGCATATCAAAATACGATTAGCCACAGGAAGTGCCTGCTGCCTGAGACAGTGGAGCAGGAATCAACTTTTACCATTACAGGCCCCACTGTTTTTTTGTCCTCGACAAAGAGCTGAATACCAAAAACCTTTAATGGGTTCAATGAGGTTTCTCACCACCAAGTTCTCTCTACGAGTGCTGAGGTAATATCATCCTTGGCTGAAGTTTAGAAGAACCTAAAGCTGGGATTGCACTGATACTACTTTACTTTACTTTATTCAATGCCTGATAAGTTGTTTAGCAAATTGAAAACTGCGAAAAACACACATCTCCAGTTCTCAGAGGCCAAACTGACCTGTCCTCTCTCTGCTTGCTCTCTCCCACCGATGCTTTAAAAAACAAATAACTTAATTCAATGTTAAAAAGAGAATAGTTTCAGTTTCAGAGGCTGGGATAAATGGTTGTTTGGAAAGTTGCTTGACAACTGTGACTAGTTTACTGCAGAAAAAAGAACGTCTATGCTTACATACCTCACTAGCCAACTTCCTGTTGCTTTGTTTACTATGCAGCATTAGCATATGCCGACGCGCAACTTTGCACGCGTTGCCATGTTTTTCTAACATACTGATATAGGCAATGTGTCAATGTGTCAAACGCATCGCAGTCAACCCCACCACTGAGGAAGAACTGAAAATCATTTCCACTTATATAATATGAATGAATCTGAGTGACGACCAGCTCTGACATGACTCCAACAACACTGCTAACATGGCTTGGGAGCAGATTAAATGGGCACATAAACAGAATGGGGATGGAAGCGGTCACTTCTTACCCCATTTGAAGGCAATGATGACTGCCTACAAGTGTTGACCTTCAGTCTGTGATACACAAAGCTACAGCTGAAGGGGAGTGGGGGGAAGCAGGTGATGTCGAGAGTGATAGGAGACTAAGAGAGAGAGTGAGAGCGAGCACCTTACAATGAAAGCCCAAGGCCTTTCGTGTGAAGCAGTCAGATCAAGCTGGCTAAACAGAGTCCAATACATTAGACCATAATGGAGATAAGGCTAAAGCACAGACTAACAGCTAATGGATCTCAAATGTCTGCACTTCTATCTCACCTAATGTGTCTTCTTTATGTGCCGTGTGCTTTGTACCTTCTAAGAAGACAGGATGAAACCACAAAACGCTCCTCCGAAAGAAATATGAAAATGAGCATTTCATCTTCTGCAGAAGCTGATTCGCGATATAGCCACCAGAGGTAAAAAGCAGCAAAAAGGTATGCAGAACCCCGAGAACCATGTTTCAGTCTGCCAAAGAGAATCAGTGTCTTAACTCATGCATAAAGGAGAGGCAGATGGAGACTAATGTGCATCTCATAGCAAACCTTTTCATTCGCTGACGGAAAGAGCCCAGAATGAATTGGAGCTCCGTAATTGCGCACATGGACTAAGATTCTCCTTAAGTGGAGAACGAGCAACAGAAATGCGAAAAAAATAAGATAAATCTAAGCAAAAAATGGGATATATTCAAAAATGTTAAGTGGCACAGAAGATAGAAACAGAGCGAAGGACATGAGCATCAACAACAGGAACAGACTGGTGGGAGAAATGAGCAAGAAATTCAGCCCCCAGGGCGACGATCAATCTCAAGGCACCGAAAACATCAATTAAAACATGTACTCTGTATTTTATTGCAACTGAATGTTGGTGACAGAACGAAATGGCGGCATAAACAATAGCAGGTGACGGCTGAGAGGACAGACTAATGCTTTTCCTCGGGGTGGGTGGTCACTCAAACCCGCTGGTGCTACATCATGGGAAGCCTGCCAGAACCGTAATGCTGGATTAATGAGAGGCGATGAGGAACAGGAGGACAGAGCCTGGTCCTCAGCTGTAACAACTCTCTGGATAAACAACGCTAAGTTTGGCCATATGTAGCCTCACACGTCCTGTCTCCTCTCCTCCCCCACTCCACGACGCTGCCGCAGCACTTCTTTTCAACTGTGAATAAGACTAAAGCCTGTGAGGAGAGTTGGTACATTAACACTGTCAGCCAGAGTCTGACTTGCTGTTGGTGATCCCATCCACAAATAAACTTGTAAAGGAGAGGAGGACGCCGTGAGCCCCTCAGGACCCGGCGCTCGCCCCCCACTCCCCCCACCCCTGCTGCTCCTTTACCCAATCCATCCCCTCTTTGCTGACTGACAGAAATATACGACGACCCTCTGTGTTCAATCACCAAAAGCCTTGGCAACCACACGTTCTCCATGGAAACGCCAGAGTTACGTTGTGTTCAGAGGCCTGGAAACTGTGCAGAAGAAAAAAGAGGGAGAATGGTAATCCATAGGACACACATCAAATGCCTACTGTTGTTGCTGTTGACACTTTTCTGTCTGTTTATTGACGTGCACACCAAAGGGCTTCATCAAAATGGACACAGATCCCAGAGACTCATTAGAACATGTACGGTCCAAATGATCTCCATGATTTATTTATTCCTGAAAAAAAGGGTCTAGTGAGAAGACTCGGGTCTTACGAACACTGAAACGGGTTTGGGCCGACCGTTTAAATTGTTCCAGCGGGACACGGGTCAAGGTTAAACGGGTATGAACGACTGCTACTGTATACCTTAATCTGTAATCCTGTTAATCTCGACACTGCAAACAGCAGCAAATGTGCTTAGGCCAGCTCAGTAACTGTTTGAGATGCTTGAGGGGATTAAGAAACAAGACACAATAGAGCAAAGGAGGCAAGGGCTGGACATTATTTCCAGCGAGGTGTCGAACGCGATGAATCTTCTTCCCTACACTTGTTTTTATGGTGCATGCGTTGCTCATTTCGATGCCTGTACTAAAAACCTCGGGCGACATACGACAGTCTTCAAGGGGTTGCTACTACTGTCAACAGCTACGAGGCCACTGCGTTTTCTCCCCCAGAAGCAGAAAGAAGCAAAGCTAAAGCAAATTTCTGCATTTGCATTCAGCCTCCCACCCTCTCTTGTGAGAGATTAAACTTCAAAAACCACATTTTTCATTTCCCATTTCTTTTGAAGCACATTTAAAGCAACAAACAGGCACAGGAGAGGAGCAAGAGCTCGCCTTCTTGAAGGGGGTTATTTTTTTTTTTGCTTAAGCCAGCCCTGGCATTCATCAATACAGAATCAATCAATCTGAAATTTAAATTCCATTTCATGCATCCATTGTGGTTGGCGCGATTAAAGGCTCAGGCCGTGAAATAGTGTGCAACGCGGCGGCGGCGTAGCTTCAATCCGGCTTCTGCCTCCCACCCTTCAGCAAATCTGAATGCGCAAGCAGGCAGTTTCATTTTGGCTGCAAACATTTACACCGACACTTCCCGCTCCCTCTGTCTCATCAATTCATTTCATGCCACTGCATGAAGGACAGAGGACTCAGGAGGGAAATGTAGTTTTGCCTTCTAATTCTCCAGAAAGTGACTTTCAGACCGTTTCCTCCACCAAACCATGCTGTTGAATTATCACATCATTTTTTTCTCTACCTCAATTTACTGTCCCCAAGACTGAAGCAATTTCACAGAAGAAAAATGCCTCTCCTCAAGTTGCCCGTGCCCCTCCAATTACATCGCAAGGCCCCGGCTGAAGACCTCAATCCCAGTGCTCTCATAATGGAAATGATTGCAGTGTTATTTGTTGAGACGCTAATGGGACAAAGAGGCAGACTCATCTTCAAATCCAGACCGGGGGAGGCAATATTTCCTAAAAGAAATTATCAATAGAAAGAAAGATGGCAAAAGTGCAATGACAATTACAGTGAACTGGAGCATCTCTGCCACTATAATGTACTATGTCCTCCACCAGCAGGATCCCACCTGCCATTAGAGGGATCATGTCAGATCCCATCCGCACGTGATATCATCATCCATGAGGATAAGCCGATAAGGCACAGGCAATGTCGCAATCACACATTCATATTGTGTGGGGATGATTAGGACCAAGAGGAATAAAGAGGAGGGGCAGAGAATAAAATATACATGGCACTCTCTGATTCTTTTTCATCTCAGATAAGACTCCCAAACCTCTCGTCCTCTTCAGATCTGGGCTCTCATGCAGAAACTATAGGGACAGGGGGGGTCTTAGAGTGTACGGTGGTGACAAGCGGATTACCGCACAGTGGTAGGGAATGGTAAAGCGGAGATGTGAAATGGAGACTTTCCTCAACGGTATTACCCCCCTGGGCTGTGGGGAAGAGCGGCGGGAGTGGTACCTTCATCAACAGCGTCAGCCACCTCCATGCAGCACATAAATGAACCACACACATTTAAACACACACACAAACCCCTCCCGCTGTTAACCACCAGCATCTCGCTACCACACTGTAACTATTTATAGACACCCTGTGCCCCATTTACAGGCATGGGGACACTGAATCTGTACAATAAGGCAAAACAGGGAAGACACTGTTTGTACACTGCAGACCTTTATTAGTAGTTGAGAGGAAGCCAACATATAGAAAATACTGCATTAAGATGCAGAGTCCCATGTATTACTACAGTTACACAACTACAAATCTAGGCAGCCGCTGTGTCATGTTTGAATTAAACGCAATCCAAATCATGGTTACTCACTGGCCAGAGTAATCACATACATATGGATGGAGCGGACCGATTAAGCCAGTGACAAAGAGAAATAATTGACCCCACTTAAGAGCCTTTGCACGTGATTTCATCTGAGTGACAGCGCAGACTGTCAGCCAGCAGCCACGGGAGACGAGGTCCGCTGGTGCGTGCCACAGAAAAAATAAATGATTTCCTCCATTCGTCTTTTCTGATGGTTTGACATCACACATATGAATATCCTGCAGGGCTGAAATTACGCCAGTGACATGTTTATATGTGGAAAATATATGAAGGACCTGGAGCAACCCCAACCGCCACCCTCTTCCACCTCCTGCAAAAAAAAAATAAAAATAAATGAAAACATACTCTTACGAGAAAAGGGGAGCTCTCTCTATTGGGTTTTCTGAAGGGAGAAATAGGCTTGTAGTGTCTCAGACAGCCAAGGCAAGCCACGGGGAGGAGGTGGCAGAGGGAGGAAAGGGTTGGTAATTTATCACTTTTGTCAGTCCGGGTGGAAAAGGGAGGTGGGGCTGAGGGGCTTTCATATAAATTGAGTGTAGGTGGAATCAATGTGGCGTTGTTGGTGAGAGCAGGGAGGGGCGAGGGAGCCAGATCAATGCTGCTGGGAGGGACTGTTTGCTTCCATTGTTTATCTACCGTCATCTCAGGACGCCGCTGAAGGACATGGGAGCACGGCGTGCGGCGCAATGTCTCCGCTGGGACTAAGGGTTCGTAATGGGTCTCCCCTTATACAGACAACAGACATCACTCTGAGGTGAAAGCCATGCTGCTTGTGAATAAGCCTCATATCGGTGTGTGTGTATGTGTGTGTGTGAATGTGTGAGTGAACGTGGAGGCTTCTAAGCGGGAGAAGCAAGTAGAGATAACAGTCCTTGTCAGTGTGGTTTCTTGCTGCAGGGTCTGCTGATCAAATCAATCGTCTATTCGGCGGAGGAAAACAATCCGGAGCGCCGCGGAAACTCTGACTAAAGCACAAAGGTTTTATTAAGACTTTTACACCTGCAGCGGAACAGCAATAACAGAATGGCTGACCCGGCGCGAACCAGAGATGCTATCAAGTGACAACAGTGGTGCGCGTGGTGTGACCACAGAAGAATAAAAGAATACAGTCGTTCTAATAATAAAATCTCCAGGCGTGCCGTAACACGGGCCGCGGCGCACACATAAACAATATTACTGTCTAATTTACTCAATCAATCTGCGGGCGAGGGAGGGAAAACAGCCGAGCAGAGGGTGTAACCCGCTCCGTAATCTGTACAAGTACAATTTCTACTCATGAAATGTTGATGCGCTTGGCGCAAAAGGCCACCCAGTGAATTTCAGGTATTACTCCCAGAGGAGCCCTGCTTCTCCTCTTCGCCCCCCCCCCCCTCTTACACCTCCCCCCTCCCTTCTTTTCGGTCCAGATAAGAAACGGCCCGCACTGATCCGACTGTGATTCGCGCAGCAGAAACGTGTCCCCATGGGAAAACCGCAGCGTAAAGGAATAGCTGACACAAGAGATGAGATTCTGTTTCGGTGCCCATATTTTTGCCTGCGAGATCAGACAGATAGGATTTTTCCTCCCGCATGAAAATGCACTCATAATCATCAGCCTCCTTTCAGAGCATAATCAACAACAGATAAATGGACAGAAATGGAAATTTGTTTAGAGGGATGTATACGGTATGTTTTACATAAACAAACAGTGCACACTTGACACTTGGCACCATCATCATCATAACTGCAGTAAATGTGTGAAAACTCCCGACTGCACAGAAATACCCAGCCTCATGATTGTCTTATTGCAATAAGAATAATTACACTCCCAGTGGTTGCCCCAGTCATGAATCTTATTAAAAATCCTGGGCGAGTGTGTTTTCTATTTTTATAACTGAGGTCCAGCTTCACGTTTTCTCTGCTCTCTATACATTCTGCTTTCAGTCATGTTTTAAAAACAAACAAACAAAAAACTAATCAGTCGGCATTGTTTTCATCAGTTTGGACTGACATTGATCTCAACTGAATTTTTTTTTTTAATCATCAACAATTAGATTAATTGACTTGATGACACATAAGAAGCACAACCGGTAATGGAAATTTGCATAATAGCACCTGAATGGGCAGCAAATGTGCGTCCCTATAATGTGCAAACTGATGTTTAATACATGACTGCGACAAACAGACAATGTTAAAAACCAGTAGGAAAACAAAGGAGCATTTTAAAAACAACACAAGGAAAATAATTTTCCCTTGTACAACTGTGCTGTCACTCATTTAGGACTAAATCTGTCGATTAGCACTGTTATGAAAAAGATACTGACCATCTCTGTGCTGCCAGACAGCAGTGTGAAGGCCACCGAAGGGCCGGTAGCAGCTCTGAGGACTCTACGGGGCATCACGGCTGAGAGATGGAAAGAGTGTGTATTCAACAACAGTTGCCTAGGTGATTAACCAGTCACAGTTTTACAGCAGACTGGCACAGAGAAAGCATCTGCTCAATATACTGACATAGAATCTCAGCTACTGTTTGTCTACAGGCAAACTCAGAGACAAAACTGCAGTACTGGAGATTATATGTTATTATTATTATTATTATTATTATTATTATTATTATTATTATTATTATTACAGTGTATTAAAAGAAAAAATTTGAGGTAGGTTAAATGAAATTATATTTTCGATCAGAAAAGGTTTGACATGAACAAGTCTTTATCTGCTGATTAGGACTAAAAGACTTAATATTGCCATTGTAATTCAATGTACTAAAACAATGAATCATGAAGTCTAGAGTGGGTGAAGACTATTTTAGGCATTGTACCTGCCAGGTCTCCTGTACGCGTTGCCTTTAGCCCCCCTTAATGCTCCCCAAAATAAACACCACTCTGCCACAGCTCCCTGTTATCCTTTCACAGCTTTAGTCTTCACTCTCGAGACTCTGTCTATTTCAGCCCCTTGTCTGAGCGTTCCAACTTTTCCAAGCCGAGCTGCTTTCCCCTCCTCTCTTGTCATCGTGGACCAGAGGGTGAGGCATGTGTAGGTGTCACGGAGCTGACAGGTCTATCTGGCTCCTGTCTACTGTGCTGGCGCTTCCTATTTCCCGTCTTCACTGCTGCCTCTACAGCTGCTGTGCATCCTACCATGACACACACACACACACACACACACACACACACACACACACACAAACCTTTGTGCATGTATCAGTTTACAGAAGGGTGCAGCTGAAGACTATGCGCAGGGTCAAACCTCCACTGGGTGCATGCCATTCTAAAGCATCGCGCACACACTCTCACACAAACACTGACTTTTTTGGTGTGTGTTCCAGTGTGCATGTGGCCCTGCAGGAGGTTATGGGTGCGAACACCCAATCTAAAATGAAGGCTGGTCATGTGGTGCGTTATTCATATAAAATCTAAAATCTGTTTTCCTGCCCCCCCGAACATGTCAGCAGCTGCCATAGTCAATGCGGTCCAGGCACACGCCGTCACCATAAACCCTATGTAACACATTTCTCATTTGATACGCCTGTCAGCCATTTGCTCTCTATCGCACACAAACAGCCGTTTCTACTCCGTCTCTGACACACACACACACACACACACACACACAATCAATTTGCACAAACACACACAGATTGGTGGTGTGCTTTTCCCTCCTGCTGGCTGTAACAGGTGTGGTGACGGAAGTGGGGGGGGAGGATGTAGTAAGCTGATCCGGCCACGAAGACCTCTCTCCTTCCCCTCTCTTGCCAAAACATCCCCAGTTGCATGGCAATCCTTCCAACTTCTCATCACGCAGATCAATACGCCCTGGCCTCGGGATACGAGCCTCTACAGCTAACTAGAAGCTCTAAGAGGGGGCGGAGTCTGTATTGATCACAAAGGGTTAATGAGACCTTTGTGCTGGCTATGCTTTTTTTTGAGAGAGTACAATCAGGCAATTAATTGATACAAATTGGTAACACATGTACAACGTGACTGCTGCTGGGGCTTTACTATGACTCTTACACAGCCTGGGGCTTTATGTTTTGACTTTGTCGACGTACACGAAGGTGACGTAGGTCTAAACGATGTCATGATACTTCCGTCTGAACCACGTAAGATCATGATGCCATGATGATTCAGCACAGACTCAACTAGCTCAAAAAGAAAGCAGTTTGGAAAATCTTTTATTCAAAAATATGATGTACGATAAGGTTCATGATGTCATGGCATATTTGTTCTTATATCAATTATTCAGCATCGCCTTTTCTAACCCTTTAATTATACATCAGTGTTGGAATAACAAAGGCTCGGGACGCTCGCCGTGTTACTGCTGACAGAAGCCCAACAAATAAAACCGGATGGAAGAAATTCCGCCTTCAGGTAACAGTTGGAAGAAGATGGTGGCCAAAAAAAAAGGCCTTTAGGCTGCTTTCCCCTGCTGTTCAGCTGTCATTTATGATGTGTCCACCTCGCCCACTATGTGATCAGAGATCAAAGGGTTAACTGAAACTCTGGCCTATAGTCCTGTGCTTACATTATTCAACAGCTTGTTACAACAGCCTGCTCCCTGATCTCCCACACTGGGAAAGCGAGCTGCAAACTCCAGGGAGACGCAAAGCCAGATTAGGAGAAATGGATGACGGAGAGGCCGGGAGGCAGGAGAGAAGAAAGACAACAGCGAATGTGGGGTGGGCCAAAGGGATGTGGAGGGAAAAAAGGTAAGGTATAGAAAAAAAATGTGTTTGGGGGGGGTGACTCAGAGGGATGAAAAGAGGTATTGAGAAAAGAAGGATGAGAAAGTGGTGAAAAACAGGGAGAGCACAGGTGGACGGCAGAGAAGCGCTGTCAATCCAAATCTGCCTGTTGCCAAGGGAGACTGATCAGACCCTCTCATTATGGACATTTAACCTTTGGCAACGTACCTTTTTTTTTAACCTCATCTCCACAGTTTTGTCTGTAGGAAGCAGAGGTTATTAAAAATCTAACGCGTTATGTTTTCCACAGTACGCTTTTATTTATGCTTATCAGAATCCATCCTCGCCTTCAATCCTTGTTGGCAAAAAGGAACACCTGAATATCGGTGGGCAGTGTGTTCAAACAGGGAACAGCAGTATCCGCTGGCTTTACACTCTCCTGAAATAAATCCCACAGATAAACACTCACACACATGCAGAACAACAAAGCAAAACACCATCCATCAGATGAGCACTCAACTGACAGCGACCATGTTTTGGGAGCACCCTGTTTATAGTCCCAGACTTGCGCCGCGGCTCAGTGAGCGGGCTCCTTTGTTCATTAATTGATTGGCCTTGCCTGCTGGGCCTCAGTAACTAGGTTACACAGATCCATGAAAAGAAGAGGATTGCCCCCCACCAGTGAAAGGCAGACGATAGATAGGCAACTCCAGGGGAGGAATCCAAGTGTTAATATAACTAATGGAGTGAGGACGACAGCAACTTTATTGAAATCACCCTCACCTAATTAGGGCAAGTAGCTGATGAGAGCAAAGAGGAAGGCTGGATGCCATTATGCAAGGATGATGTCACCATTGCGTCAAGTGAATGGTGCGGGGCTGTTGAAAGGTGAAGAGATGGCTGAGACAGAGAGAGAGATGCTCACTATCCAGGTACCAACTTGGACCGATACATCTAGCACTCACGATCTTGCAAAGGGAGTTGGTAATATCATTGGTCCCAGGTCGTTGTTTCCTTCAACTGACACTACGTCTACGACTACTTTTTTATTTTAAAATGTAATTTTCAAAATAAAACAATGTCTGTCCAGACTAGCCACTATCAGAAATCCCCATTCATACACAACATGCCTAAGGCACATATCTAATGACCAGTCATGCACACGGGGCATGCACATGCCGGTGTAAACAGGTAGCAGATTGTCTTCTCTGCAGTTGGTTGCTTTGAAGATGCAGAACCAGGGAACAAATCTGAGTAGCTGTGTCAGTGTTTGAAGTTAGGTTTTTGCCGGTCCATACAGCGTTTCCAAAGTTATCCATCATCGAACCTTGAAAACTCCAGCGTGTTGAGGTGCATCCACAGCAAATATGATGCATTTTAAAAACATAGCGATGTGGATGCGGCATGACGATACAGGCCTCTGGCACTTTGTCACTTGATAAAACCTCTGAGACAGGAGGGGGCACACCTCGTTGACTGCAGACACAATGCATTCACTTTGCTGAAATGTGAAGGCAACTGCTGTGTTCTTTAGCAAATGCTGGACCTTTTGTTTCTGGATAACAAATTTTAAATTTAACCGGGTCCAGGATTTAAAGTTCTTAAAATATATTTGAAGAGTCAATATTTTCAACTCGCGCTTCGTCTCGAGTTGTGATGGACTGACCTCAGACAAACAATGTCGTCCAACAAAACCAATCCATGACTCCAACCAATGTATATGCAAAAGGTTAAGGCCTGTTTAGAGGACGTCTGTTTAGTCCTGCAACAGATCTGACTGGATATTTACTTACCAATAAGCAATGAAGAGAAAAGACCACCATGATTCTAAACTGAGATTTACAGAGTGATAAAAAGCTCCTTCCAAACAGTAAACATGTTGTCTGGATTTATAACTCCTACAATAACAGAGACGGAGACACGCTGTGCCCACCCTGTCTGTGCAGGACACGACAGCTGAACCAACGGAGGATCCGTGTCTGCCCTGCATGCCTCAGTTTCCCCCACACACTTTGTCACACACAGGTGACAGGACGGAGCTCCTTGCGCCAAAACAGAGACAGATGACGGCGGGATGGGTGGTGGGCAACGTGTGCTAATGCTGATCAATATGGTGTTGTGTCTTATCTTTGGCAATGGGTCAGAATCCAACACAAAATCAAACAAGGCCTTAGGCGGCCTTTAAAAGAAAAACAACCAGGATATGACTCTGCAGAATTTTCTGCTGGCGCCGTTCTTTTCAACCCAAGTGGCGCGTGACACCTCGCAACATAATCTTAATATATGATTCGATCGTCCCTCCCGCGAGCGAGAGTCATAATGCATTACAAGCTCCAGTGAGGCTCGAGACCCTGAGCGACAGAACAGTTGACCAGTCCTCATAAGATATGACTACCAGATCAAATGAGAACTCTATGGCGGCAATAAGGTTAATATTCTGTCCCCTGGTAGCCCGAGGGAGAGACAGAAACACGTACAAGAGCAAAAATGAAAAGAAATCCAACTCATTTCAACTGAATTCCCTTAGACTTAAATTACCCTCTGTAAATTGCAAGGCAAACGCAGTCCACCTCCTCCCTCTAATGGTGTTGTCTTTAAAACCTTTATCACTAATTCATTACCTCTGATTCTCCAGCAGCAACGGCCAAAGCTTTGTCTACGGTCTAATTGAGGGCCAGTGGCTTCAGGCCCTAATCCGTCAAACCTACTAACAGCTTTCCTCCAGGCAGGGCAAAGTCAAAAACGGCATTATTGAATCAGTCGCCATTTGCTTTGTGTGCAACTTCAAGTGACTTTGATTTCAGACTATCTATTTTGTTGATTTGTGGAGAGTGTAGAATGTCAGGCAGGAACGACTATTTCGGTTTCCTACCGCTGTGAACAGACGCTGCCATTAAGTGGTGCGACAGACAAGGAAGATGCCACATATTGATGTTTGTCAGGTAACTTTCACAAGGCATTCAATCAATCAGAAATACTTTATATGTGTCAAAGTATAAGTTTCCCTCTCACTCCACCACTCAGTGTAACTAAATTGACATAAGTCTAATTAGCTGTGTCGTACCCTTGATGAGTCACCATTTCCTCTCACTGGGATGATTAACCACCACAGCTCTAATATCAAACACCACATTGACACAATCAGGTGAGGAGTGAAATGTAAGGAATGTCGTCACATCACACAAAAGAGAAGTTGACAATAGACGGTCTGCTGTGTCTGCCGGTTTTTTGGGAGGTGCTAAGCAGGTGTACATAGCAACCGCGGGATGTGGTTAGAACCTGTCCTAGATAACACTATACGCCCAGGTTTATTGTTAGACGTAGATGTTAAAATGGGAGCTCGAATGCCCTGTTAAACTTTAAGTCAGACTTCTGTTTTTTACACTTGGCTTGTAATAGAATGACAACCAATTACTCAAATCTAGTTTTGAGTTTAAAAAAAAAAAGGATGATATGATTGGGTGTTCTTGGCAATAACTAATCTGCTGCTTTTAACTTGAATTTTGCAAAGTACTGAAGCCTTTTGCTGGGGTATATAAATCTTTCAGATCAGTTAGACCTTCGTACAAGACTAAAGTGCTGAGATTCAACATCATTAGAGAAAAGCTATGCACAGCTGACATGAGTGGAATGAGGATGTGTCAGACTGAGGGGTCGAAGTCTGAGTTTGCCTAAGTTAGTGATGAGCTTAAAGGTAAATATAAAATGGCAGGATGGCAAGTCAATTGTGCAATGTCATCGAAGTTCTCCGCAAGTTGACTCGGGAGGATGAAACTTAAGAAAGTCAGGAGAGAGGCAGGCATCCATACAGACTGACATGTTGAAGACAATCCATTGTTTCAAATGGTTTCCAGATGCTCTGTACTTTTAACTGTTGCATTTTCTGGCAACCATTAGTCATTCTTTCAGGCAGTCTTTGGGCTTCCTATTAGTTCCCATCAGCCAAGGCACCACCCAGTGCAATCTCAGAGAGCAAGTGAACTTCTGCGACCTCAGGGCGAGGACCGTCTTCTCTTGTGTTACGAGAAATCATCCAGCAACTACTGGAAATTATTTTATGCGGGGAACACAACAGCGCTCTGTAACACAAACTAAGAAAAACCCACAATTCCCTCTGGTCCTTGTGCTGTTTAATAAACAGCTTGTTTATGCCAAGAATGCATTTCTAGAAGAACAGTGAGTATTTGTCATTTCATGGAATATTTTTCTGGCAAGTTAAATCTTAAAAATTACATAGGAGGCTTGGAACTGAAAACGTTCTTAACAGATGCCCAATGTTCCACCACAATCAACATGATATATTACAAAACATGGCCGGTTGCACTAACGACGTCATTAATTAAAAAGGCTCAGTTTGTCCTTTAAATCTGAACCACAAAGGAGCAGCCTCATCATTAAAAACCTAACACTGCTATAACTCATTAATTAACGAGACATAAACTGGACAACAATTCAGCCTGACCCCTTAATATTTACTGATGCCATTTTCTTTATTCCAGTGTATTAGCATCACAAATTGTTAGTTAATAAGAATTCTATTTACTCTCATGTCATTTTTCAAGCAAAACTGACAAACTTGGTAGAAGATTTTCAACGTGAAGCTCATTAAGCTTTTAAGACTTTAAAACTGTTGACTGGACATTACTGAAGACATCCCCTAGGGATTTCGGGAACAGTGAACGGGCACTTCAGATTATATTTCAACATTTTCTCAATGTTTTCTCTGATTCTGATCAAGTAATTAAATGATAATTTGGGAAAAAAAGATCAGACAATTAAAACAATCCTTACTGCAGCCACAGCAATCTATATCATGTTTTAAAATGCATAGCATACTTTTTACCTGACATTTTTAAAAAAAGAAAATCACTGAAACACTAATGACACGGCTGATGGGTAGGTGACAGCGAGAGATGCCACAGTAACAGCATGTGCTGCAACAAAAATAACCGGTTCAGCCTTCAAAAGTTGACGTTGCCGGATCTCTGAGTGACGTTTTCATTTAAACCTTCACACCACCAAAAAAAACCAAAAAAAAAAAAACAAGGGTTCCCTGGCAGGGAAAACTCTTTTTCACTTCACAAAGAACAGACAAGGACAGGAAGACAAGAATATCCTTATGATCGGACACACTGTCAACTGACATTAGAGCACACAGCAGATATTTACAGCTTTCTTGAAACATCTGTAGGCTCATAGAGGCCTGTCAGGCAGGCAGGGTAAACAACATGCTTACTGGCTTCTCACACCCACATGTTAACCAGTCCTGTCAGTCACATGAATCAAGCTACAGACAGCGATTCAGATGTGGATGAAAGACGCCTGCTACCACAGTCGGGCCTGTGGTTGCACCACATGTGTGGAAAATATGGCAATTAGTAGCAATAGAATGGTTCTTTAAAAACACACAACTATTCAACTAACTGAGATATTAGAAAACTTCAGCTGATCGTTACCAGCAAACTCGGAAATGTGTGAGACAAGAAAAAAAAGAGAACTGCCACTAAAACAGACACGCACAAGGCGGCGCAGAGAAGAAAGCACGCAAAGTGGTAAACAAGAGGGCGCACGAACAGAGGAAATCTAACAAAAGACAACAGTACATAGTCAGAACACTGTGGAGTCGAGCACAACACACGAGAACAGGCTGTAATTGTGTTGTGCGGGACTGACCCCGGCGCATCCCAGCAGGCATTGCATGATGAATGGGCCTGGCGATGACTACATCCCACATCCCTCCACCTCCTCCTCACATGCTCTTTTCTCTCCCTCCCTGCGCTGTCGCCACTATTAGCCCTCCTTCTGTCCCTCCTTTCGCTCCCCTCCTTCACCCAAAACCACACTCTATTCAGCTGCTGCCATCCCACAAGATTAATTTGCATTCAGTGCACTTAGTCCACGTATTGTGCTCTGACACGATGACATATTACAGTGCACAGCACACCTATTAAACACACAGTCTAGCTTGAGGGACAATGCTTTTATTTTTGCACAGTGGTTATGACAAAGTACAAACGTGCAGCGCAAGAAGCATGAGGATCCAGTTTGATCGGTTACCAACACAGAACGGCACCGACACAGGAGTCACGGCAGAATCATTACAGGAACAGTTAGATAACCTCGATTAATGATTCACTAGAGCCAAACTAATAAACTGGGTCAGACTGTGTTAGCGGTGGTGGAAAGAGCAAAGGGGCCTTCAGGTTAGGCAGCCTGAGTAGCAGTTAGAGAGAGAAGGGGGAGAGAGCAAGAAGGAGAGAATTAAAAAGGGGACGGAAAAAAGCAATAGAGGTGTTGGTGTTACTACACCACAGAGCCTGAGGAGAGAGACAGTAATGCATGGGAAGTGGACTGTTTCCTCCAGCTTTCTTTGCTCTTGTTGTCCTTCTACTGTTCCATCATGCCCATGTCCGAAGGGAGCAAAAGACGGAGAGCAAATTTAATTTGCTCCACCGTCTCTCGCCATCACCCTTTGCGCCTGGGGCCAAACGGAATGGATTCTGGAATTTAAAAAGATGAGTGAAATAAAGAAATGAAACGGGGCACTCGGGGGGGAAAGGCGTCAAAGACAATAGCACGGAGGGTGGCGGGGAGAAATGCGAGCAGATTTTAAGGGAAGCGATGCAGGAGGGGGCCGAGCATTATGGATGCCACATATTAACTGTATGGTTATCATAACCCTGCTCAGAAGCTGGGCCATCTGGGAAGGCCACGGGGTTACTCAAACAATTAGATCAGGGTGGTGATAGAAGCAACTGCTGCCAGTATGACTTCCAAACATGGAGGTGGCTGGCGGGTTAATAACCCATTACCTCACCCAACTGCACTCCCTCAGGAGACACAGTATGAGGGCCGTGGTAGTGGTGTGTGAGACTTCCTTGGAGCCCAGAGCGCACCTTTGGGCTGTTAGTTAACAAAGGGGAGCTCAGCAAAATGACATCAGCAAAGAGATGAGGCCTGTATGTAGCATTGAAGTGGGAAACAAGGGTATCCAGATGGAGACTGGGGAGGATGTGGACTATGCGGGAGTCACGTTACCACCCTCTAGCTCTTCTCTTCCAGTCACATCAGCACTTTGAGGACTCGACAGTAAAGCCGGAGACTTGACAACTTCAAACGCCTCCTCTGCCGTGGCAACGCAGGGATAAAGGTAAGAACAAAGGAGAAGAGAGAAATCTAAAAGGCATGCTCAATGCGTAGCCTCAATATTGCACCAACATTTCTTCAAGCTTTCTTTTTGTAGAAGGAAAAATTGGGGTCTCCACCCCGGCCCATTGACAACCAATGAGCTCTGAACTAAAGCAAAGAGTTTGGGGGCCATTACGAAGAGAAAACAAACACAGACCTCTGGCCAGGCACACGGAGTGCAGCTCAGACACCTGTGTCCCATTCACCAAACGTATCCGGCCACTTAACACTGCAGAGGGGGTAGGGGGTTGTTTGTGTTTGCAGGCTTGCACATCCCACTATGGTTCCTTTAGTTTTGCTTCTTTACCCAAACAACCTCCCAGCTTCTCTGTATAGACAAAACGCTAGTGGCTGTGGCACGTCCCGCTGAGAGCAGCCAGCCGTTACACCACCTGACCATCACAAATAACCCTGTTTGAAGCGTCACCCACCCTCCGAGTAAAACTTGCCAAGACCTGGCAAAACAAAGCCCATTCATCCTGCTGTCACTTGCAGTCTCTGGACATCCTCCTGTCTCGGTGCCCCGGCTGCATTTGGACTGACCTCTGGTTTGCGATCACTTGTCCTGCTCAGACAGGACAGACACACACATGCACACACCAACACACTCACTTCTCTACCATCTAGTATGGCTATGAGAGAGCAGACTGGGCACACACAGAACCGCTGCGGATCAGTGGAGGGGATACACTTGGAGCTGCCAACAGCTAATACCTTGGGTCAGCACCATTGCAGTTCTTTCCACTTCAGCAACTCAAAATGGAGAAGAGGTATGCTCTCAGCTGTGGTCAGTTTGTTACGGCGGATTCTCAATGCCTCCATACAATTTAATGAACTGCAGCAGAATGATGACCCATAACATTGGCAATGCATTCGTGGTGCCAAATGTATACACAGATGGGAGCCGACTGGTGAACAGATGACTTGCTGTGGTGTGGTGTGGTGGCCCGGCCTGCTTTGGGCCTAAGGGGCAGGAGAGAGGCGGTTGTGAGTAGGGAACACTGGAACTGGGCACCAGATGCCCCACTAAAGTTTACTCAATCCTGTTGTCCTGGTGGGATTCCACAATGCTCCAGCCTCGCCTGCTCTCAGGCATCAGGATAGTGAACAGGAAGATGAGTCACAGATGTGTCTGTTTTCTATAATGAGTAGTTGTCCAAAATAACAAAAAGTCTCTATCATAATGGGCTAAAAAAGAAAACCGAATGCATCTTTTCACCCTTCTATTTCCCAACAACATCACCGCACAACAACATGATGTGCAATGTGAACACAACCTTTAGCTGGTAAACACTGAACACGGTTGTCCTGAAAACATCAGGTCACAGCTGTAATCTTGTTTAAGTAACAGAACGGTCCAATAGAACAAAGGCCAATGCCACTGTTGTCAGGGGGACCAACAATACAGTTAATAAATAGGTTTAACACATGTAAATCGAACAGAACAGCTCAACATGACAGTCATTATTAGGGACTGCTGTGTTGTGTTACATCATACAAATAAGTATAGTCTACCGTCAGTGATACCTATTAGACACACCTTTTCAGTATTCAACCACAAACTGCAGTCTCTAAAAGCCTAGTAAAACAAATCACTGCCTCTATAAACAGTTTGAACAAAAACTCTGTAACTTTGGGACGTACCCAATAAACTCGCAAATGATTGTACTGTTTAATCATTGCTGAAACGATAATATATGTGTGATTGAATCGATGTATAAATCCAAAGTATATATTGATATTGTAAAGTGTTTGTAAGAAAGATATTGTGAGAAGATTGAATGACATCTTAACTATTGTTTTCTTACAGCTCAAGCAACCAAATCAATTATACTAATAAAGCATCCATTTTCACATTTACTTTCTCAATAACAAATGTGCATATCGCTCACACTTTCCATTTAAGTCAGCTACAGTGTGTGCCGCAACAGTGTATACAACCTGAGCCATGAACGAGTGTGGTTCAGTTGTACAGCATTTATCTGTGATGCAGTCAGACCCAGTGGAGGCCACCAGACAACTGGGTAAACAGATCTCGCCACCTGTCTGGCCTCCAGGCTCATAGAGAGCTTTTAGTGCCAGGCCATAGGTCCAGTAATGTCAGGCTAATGTCGAACATTTCAAAAGACTGACGGCAGCATTTAAACATGGACTGGCAGAAAAGATCATCGCCATCACACATTTCCTCTGTTCCAGTAAACACACAAACATGATCAAAGTTTCTCAGTGACAACAATGCGTATGTCTCAATATCATAACAAGACAGCAAAAACACATATTTCCAGAGCGAGTATGAAAAATGGAGAACTAAATAGACAAAGCAGATTAAAAAAAAAACTAAAACATATCTGATGACTGATAGCACTTATGATGAAGATGGGGTTAGAATATCCTGCAGTGAAGTGGTACATCTCCATTACTGCATCTCTCCATCTCTGAAAATGGCTTCATTAACGGACCAATGCTGAGAGCTCCCTCGCCAAGTGTATGAGCGCGCCGTACCCCGAGGGTCCGCCCGAATGGCTGAGGTGAAGTCCATTAACACCCAACAGCTTGTTTTTTGACCACTAAATAAAACATGCTATTTTCCTGTGGCAGCCGCAGTATAAATAGCTCATTTCCAAGAAGCTGCGGAAGACAAATATCTGGGATTGAAAATGCCACACCAAGAGGAAAATTAAACCACAGATTGGGTTGATGATAATGAGTCGCCGCTAGTGCTGATCTAGGACCAGGTGAATTTTTCAAAATCTCATATGAGCAGCAATGTCGCACCGTTCTCAGAAGCGCACGCACCTCAGACGACAGCTTCATGTAATAACTTGCCTCGAGACAAGCCAAGCAGGATATAATGAGTTTTTGGGTTATTCATTAGTAGTCGTTTAAATACCAATCCTTATTCAGTGTAACTTGCACTGTGGGCCTAATAAGAGCACAATGGAGGATACTGTACCAATGACAAATTAATGTTTTCATACTGT
Organism: Trinectes maculatus; assembly: GCA_016785345.1. NCBI lineage: Eukaryota > Metazoa > Chordata > Actinopteri > Pleuronectiformes > Achiridae > Trinectes > Trinectes maculatus. The sequence continues at coordinate 161,191 of JAFBJQ010000470.1, read as the reverse complement.
GCCATTCATTGTATCTTGTTAAGGAAGCGACTTTTCAGCATTAAATGTCTGCATTTTAATGGCGGCATGGGAGGGGGTGAAGTCTGATAAGAATAAGAGCTTTAAAAATCTTCTACTGAGGATAAATCCATATCTCACGTACCCCATCCTGGCATACGTCCCGATCCCTCAGGCAACCAGAGCTGGCTACCTCTGAGCCTATGACATAGCTCTTACTTTCCCAGCACTTATGCTCCAATCATGTGTCACCTGATGAAACACTACACCCTAGTCGCTATTATTCGTCTGGATACAGGAGCCTCTGGAATGTATCAGATTCCTGCCTCGGGGGGTAAGCACCTTGGAAACATGGTCCTACCTCCACCAGCTAGCCTCTCCCACTTTTCTCCCCTCTCTCATGTCTCTTTTCCTCTTCATCTACTTTTCCATTCAGCGAAATTCCACTAGAGGCCTGCATGATATTCACTGCCTCGTTGCCCATCTAACATGTGCTCACACTTCTGATGTGCATCTCACAATAGCAGGACATGTGAGGGAGCGTTCATAGTTTCGTGACTATTTTGCAGCTGTCTGCTGCAAGTCCCACTTTAAAAGATCATTGACACCCAAGCACTGTTAATGCTGGGTCACACAGACTGCCCTGCTCGAGCGTAAACACCAGAGCTCAACCAGAAATTCAAATTGAAAAACTATTTTGTCCTATCTTCCCTCTCCAGAGTGCAACAGTTACGCCGTACAGTACTCGGGGCTGTAGTATTGAGTATCTCTGAGTCACTGGCCTGCGTAATTCAGTCTTGGGAATTATGACAGTGGAAAATCATTTCCCGGGGCTGGGGATAGCAGGCCATGGCTAATCGTTCAGTAATCTGATCTGCCTGCATACTGTAGCATTCAGCCGAGCCGCTAGCCTGGCCAGCCACTCACACATGTGGACACCCCCGGTACTTGCCAACTATCTAATGGGGGCTAGTACTATTCATAAACAACTCTCCAGGTTTTCCAGAGGATTACAGATGCTATCGGATAATTTGCTCATACTCAGCTGTGCTGTGCTGTCGGAAATGTATTTACTCTGCTCCTGCTCCGCAATATCCCTCACGATAGGATAAAGTGGCACATCCTAAGCCAGAAAATGGCCCAGCCACATTCCAGGGAGAAAAGGGTACCTGGATACAAACTCGGTGCTTAACAGGCTACAGTGGAACAATTTGCCTCTTGCGCTCTGGCATTTTAATCCAAAAACTAGACTTAATCAAGACACAACTGAGTTAGTGTGTCAGACAGCAAGCTATTTTGAGGACACATCCAGTCGCATATTCCAGTATCTAGTAGAACCAGTGGTTTTGTAGTAGTGTGTGAATGTGCAGAACCACAGAGAGCGTATGCCCAGTGGAGAGGGTTTGCCCAGTGGAGAGGGTTTGGGGTGCTTGGGTTTTGGAAAGAGGCCTGGCTTTAGCTCCACTCTAAAGAGAGGTCGAACCCCCCACAACACACACACACACACACACACACACAGGGGGCACAGACATGGAAAAATAAAGGCGCTGACATGTGTTAGACACTGCAGTTCACTTCAGTCACCCTGTGCAGCATGAACTCTGATGGTATATAGTTACTGCAGCACAGTTACATTTACATCCTCCTCTGTGTGGCGATACACAGCAATAAGACAGTCAAAGCCACGACTGTCAACAAATCACATCCCTCTTACTCTACTCCGTTCAAGCCTAAAACGAAATATGATGGATTGTCTGTGATCGTGTCTCATTCTGATAAACGGCCAAACACAGTTTGGTGACGTGATCTGTCGTATACTGTCGTGCCTGCAGCATATTATCTACCTGTGCGTGAAGGCATTGTAACCCAGTCACAGATTTAGCAGGCATATCTAAGTGAAGAGATGCTGATATATGATCAAATGGCTGCGGCAGCAGTGGCAGCATTCGTCAACACTAGATCACAGCATGTTTGGCAGCCGGCGGGAGCAGTCAGATGGAGGGTTAGAACAACCAGACAAACAGTTGGCACAGATAAATAAAAATGCAACTTAAGGATCACCTCCCCAGCAAATTTGACAAATGACAGCAGCCGCACTCTTTTTTTGGATCAAATCTGCAAATGGACTGAGCCTTGGTTTTTTTGTTTTTTGTGTTACCGCAGGCTGGAATATGCGCTAAACAACAACAACATGGCGTTGGAGCAGCAAAAATGTGGAGCACTGGAGAATTTACGATCGTGATGCACAAAACCAGGAGGACAGCACTTTTCAGTTACAAGAACATCTTCTGCAGCTGCGGCGAAAACGCAGGGAAAGTCCTTGTGACTTTGCCAAACGCGTTCTGAGTGTGACTCACTCTCAATGAGTAATCTCTCACATAGGTGCACGCTTGCATGTGTGTACAACCCCAGGCAAGAGATTTCAGGCAGGTCTGGACTCCCCCCACCACCACCACCACCACCACCACCACCACCACTTTTCTTTCGTTTTTTCAGAACAAGTCAAGTGTTTATAACATTTCATAGATGCAGTAGTTATCTTTGTGTGGGAAGACATTTGCTCTGTCTACACTGCCGCCTCATGCAGAAAAGACAGAGCTTATTCAGAAGTCGTCAACGCTTGACTGATGCACTGTGCAACACCTGCAGATACACACATAAACAATGTATTAAGTCTATTTAAACTAAATGCCTCTTATATAGTTCCTTATTTAAAAAATAAATATATATATACATATGTATGTATGTATGTATGTATGTATGTATGTATTTGTACATGGTTATGTTTATGTATATGTTTATGTAGGTATGAGTTGTTGTGGGTTGTTTTGAAATCATGTTGCAGGAGAATGATTAGTCACAACACAACGTGTCATCGCTGCCTCGTAATTAACCAAGTTCCCAGAAAAAAAAATCACCTGGACAAAGTAACGTCACCATAGTGGTGGACATTTGCCGTGGACAGCGGTGGACGTTTGCCGCGTGAGCCCGTGGCCGTGTCTCTTTGTCCAGCTCTGTCATGTGCACCGCTGTTTGGATTAAACCGCAGACACTCGCATCGACCTTTCATTAAAATGTGCCCGTTACAGTCCGTTTGGCCTGGTCGCGCGCGGCACGAGACATCTGGGGGTACATCCCTTCATTGTTGTCCACCGCTAACTTGAGGCGAGCGTTTCGTTAACGCGGCCACAAAGTTACACAAACAACTTATCGGCTGGTACCGGGGTCCTGCCGGAGACAGACATCCCGGCGTAGCAGCGCGGAGCGCAGCGGCAGGACGCGGCTGTGTCCGGGGCGCAAACTTCGACACGACCCGCTCCACCGGCGGCGCTAGCCTCGTCTCCCCGGCCGAGCCTCCGCTATGAAGACTGGGCTTCATGTTTGCAGCCGGGGGGAGAGTCAGGCCGAGAGGGAGGGAGAGAGAGAGAGTGGCCTTCCGTCTGCGCCAGACAGCGCACTGGCCTGGCCTCGGAGGAGCCGAAAACCCCGCGACGAGACGCGTGTTGTTGTCGATGGACTCACCTTGTCCGGTTCTAGGCGGATCTGGGGCAATGCAGGCCGGTCGGGATCTGCGAGGGACCGGAGGACCTGGGCCGCATGTCGTCGTCTCGGTGTCTGTGTGCGCTGTCGGCCGTGATGTGGAAGAGACACAGAGGAGCTGGGAGAAACAGGGAAATCTGAGAGTCTCTCTCTCTCTCTCTCTCTCTCTCTCTCTCTGCAGCTCTACGCACCGGCAGTAGCCCATAACTGCCGACAGGAGGCGCCAGCGAAGCACATCCATATGTTTCTGATATGAGCATGCATGCACACTACTCAACTGGTCAAAGAAAACAACAGCATCCTGAGATCACTCTCCATGAGCTGTGTTTTATTACACGACACTGACATTCATTTATTAACCATAGAACCAGGTGCTACATCACTTGTCCCGTTTCTTAACTTAAAAACCCTACGGTATAAAATATTATCCCACGAATAGGACCAGATCACAGTGGAAAAATATGCTGCACATTACACTTTCCCGTGAGTCTGTATGAAACTTCACCCTGATACTATAATTATTCTTTGATGAAAGCATCTCTAGTGAAATATCTCTAAATTATACAACACAATTAATGATATTTAAATGCGTATATAAATGCAACTGTGAATTAACAACACACACACAGTGTGAGGGCAATCTCTAGCCTATAAATGAACATGAAATATGACCATCAACCAGAAATAAAGCTTAATGGACACTGCGTTTATTTCTGATTAGAACAACAAGAACTGTAAATATGAGCTAGTACACCTCAATGTTCCCTGACCTTATTATGAGGTTGGTGATTTTGATTACGGTCTGGCTAAATCCAGTCCATACAAAGCCGTCCTTCAAAACAGGTCTGGCCATCTCATCCACATCACATGCTAGAGGAGACAGGGTCACGCGACTCATTAAGACACCGAAGCCGATGCCCGGGAGGTTTACTTTGGTGTCCAAGGAGATGCAGAGCAAAAAGCAGATTGTGGCTATGAGAGAAACATGAGGAGGAGAGTGCCAGTGGAGTTTAACCTTTTGTTCAGAAATATGATCACAGGGCCAACTATTGATCAATACTCTGTGTCAGCTAGCTGATGACCACAAAGTAAATGATTATAGCATGAAAGCCCTTTATCCTCCTCACACATCAAAAGCAAAAGTAGAAAATAGAGTTGTTTTGTCACGTAGTAGTAGTCTCCAATATATTTTTCTTCATGTCCTCCAGAGCGGCAGCTGCACTGTGGAAGAGTTGCCAGATATTCAGGTCGGTGTTTAATCCCTGGCACCACAACCTCACCCTGACCTTAAATAAACATTAGTCTTAATGCCAATCCGTAATCTCAAACATCCGTCACCCCACTAATTGGAGTTTCACGCAGTAAAGACACCCTGACCTGAATCGGAACAGGTGGGTAGATAAACTGTAAGTGGACAACACAATTGGCTTACACAAGCTCTCACACACACTGGCCCATTGGTGTGTGGTCAGTGTCTCTCATTCACACACACACACACACGCACACACACCCACACACACGCACACACACACACACACACACACACACACACACACACACACACACACACACACACACACACACACACACACAGAGGTGCATATACTGTATGCCCTACATATAATGTAATTTGTTCTAACTTAATTTAAGGCTACTCTGTCCAAGTCCTTCAATAAACTCATTTACTATGTTCACCTTGGAATAAATTAAACACACAAAATTCTCAGTGGGTTATTGATATAACACCTTTAAATGGTTTATTATCTACAGCCATTTAAATATATGATAATATGATATGATTTGATATTATATTATCATATATGATATGATAATTTGAATAAGATTGTATTCAAATTATCATCTGTGACAAATATCAAATACAGGTTGTGAGATAATATTTACTTTAGAGAAAAGGTAAAATACATTTTCAATAAAATCAACTGTGGAACTCAAGATCAAAGCATTCAAAGGATTCTATAGTCTTCACGCGCTGGCCCCTATGAGACAATACTGTTTAATTCACATTATGAGACAGTTATTTCACGTGGATGTATTTTTCTTACTCGGGTTATTGTGTGAACCCTCAACACGGTATCATCTTGAAATAGGGCGACACCATAAGGTGAAACGTGGCTCTCTGGCGCGGTGCATTGTGGTCTGACACTGGCCCGGTTGGCTCACACTCTGCAAAATGGCGACGTCCCTGGGAGCCAACACTTACAACAGACAGAACTGGGAAGACGCGGTACGTTTATTCGAAAATGCAGTTGTCAAGATATGGATAATGGCTAAAACATAACAATTAACAGTTAATTAAAACAATTGTAAAACCGTTGCTACTATGGTGGTAGTTTTTCTTGACAGCTAGTTAGCCTCGCTGTAGCTAGTAGTCGAAGCGTGGACCTTTCGTTTGTTAGCATGTTTGCGCCAGCCACAGTTGTCATGTTAATGTGTAAATAAATTTAAAATAATCTTCGAAATAACGCACAGTCGATTATGAATTATGAACGTTATCATCAAAGTGAATGTTTTACACAAACAAAATATGTATTGTGGCAAAGGTAGCGATCAAAGCCAATTAGCTTAGCCAAGCATTAGCATGCTAACAATAATAAAATGAAGTTTCGCCAAGTAACGGAGAGCTAATAAGATATAACCATACCACTTGAAACCGCTCTATTATATATAACAGTTTCCTCCCTTGTGACTTGACAGAACTTTGTCTTTGACCAACACAAAGCATAATACAACACTGCCTCCAAAGGTGCTCACCAAATCAATAAAACAAAAACGTTATCCGGACCCAAGACTCCCTCCACTCACACACTCAGCTCACTCATACAGTGTTCACATATACCATAGGACAATATTGCAGTGGTGATGGGGATTGCACATTTAAGCTGTTACAGCAATGTTCAAGTATACATAATATTGCACATAGTTATTGCACAAGGTCCCTGTAAACCTTATGTTATCTGGTGGTAGATAGGAGAATATAAACTCTGTAACTTGAGACAACATAGTTGATGTTTGTGCCACATTAGCTGCTTAAATTTAGGTGTTTGGCTGATGCCATCAGTGGGATGGATTAAAGCATGGTCATTTTCCACAGTTAGCACTTGGACTGAAACAGCATCCTTCAACAGATGGCAAAGTAGGAGTGAGCAAGTCCCACTGCACTCCATGTATTCTCACGTGTAACTTTGCCAACATGCTCACAAGTGGCACGTGAAACACAGAATTTAGACCATGTTACTTCCTCAGAAAACATGTATGAAGTTTTTTTATTATTTCTAAATCCCCTGTTCATGTTTTCCTTTGTCTTGCAGGATTTTCCAATTCTGTGTCAGACATGCCTAGGAGAAAATCCGTATATCCGTATGGTGAGTGAGCATTACTGTCATTTTAGTGGATAGGAGTTTAAAATTATATGGTGCTTATTCATATTGTTTTGCAGAGTTAACATGTTTGTGTTTTGTATTACAGACCAAAGAGAAATATGGGAAAGAATGCAAGGTGTGTTTTGTATTAATATTTCAAATCAAGGACATGCTGGACAAAGCATCTATGCATACATTTATTGCTATGTACCCTCTCATTACAATATTTATACACTTTCTTTCTTCGTACATCAGATCTGTGCTCGACCCTTCACTGTGTTCCGCTGGTGTCCAGGGACACGAATGCGTTTTAAGAAAACAGAGGTCTGTCAGACCTGCAGTAAAATGAAGAATGTTTGTCAGACCTGTCTGCTTGACTTGGAGTATGGTGAGTCACTGTCACCGACTTTGTTTAATCTAATTATAATACGGTTGGCTTCTATTTATTGTTTGCTGAATCATACATTCATGCGAGGTTAACCCTCTCCTGCTTTTTGTTTTACAGGTTTGCCTATCCAGGTCCGAGACACCGGGCTTTCTATTAAGGATGAAGTTCCTAGGTCCGATGTGAATAAAGAATACTACACTCAGAACATGGAGAGAGAGGTATAGATTCTATTTTATGCTGACAAAATCATTTTGTACATTTACATTCAACCCTAGTGTTAAGGAGGTTCTGGTTACAAATAAATAAATCTGTACTGAGGGAAGTCTCTGTATAGTAGTGGAAGCAAGGTATTTTCACGCTGAATAATATACTGGAAGGAAAGACAGATTTTTACTATGAATAGAGGTTTTCTTCATCAAAATTTTAATGAAGGAGGACGTCTCTTACTCGCATTTCCCACTCTAAAAGTGGGAATTGTCATTCCCTGATCTGTGTATTTGGACCTGTGTGTTCCCAGATAGCCAATTCTGATGGCACACGACCGGTGGGCCAGCTAGGTAAGGCCACTAGCTCTAGTGATATGTTGCTGAAACTAGCCCGGACGACACCATATTACAAGCGGAACCGGCCACACATCTGCTCCTTCTGGGTAAAGGGAGAGTGTAAGAGAGGAGAGGAGTGTCCCTACAGGTGAGTGACACTGCATTAAGCCTACAGTTGGTGTGTATTCACATTTTAAATTTGAAGCTGTGGGATGAATTGTGAATAATAGAAATTATTGTATATCTTGATTTATGTTTTTTGCATTTGAATTTATATATGCATTTTACAATAAATTTGGGGTGTACCTTTCTACCGTTTTCTCCATTATGGTTTTCTTTTTTTTATCACAAAGGCATGAGAAGCCCACAGATCCTGATGATCCACTAGCTGACCAGAACATAAAAGATCGTTATTATGGAATCAACGACCCAGTAGCAGACAAGCTGCTGAAAAGGGCTTCAACTATGCCCCGACTAGACCCACCAGACGACAAGACCATCACCACCCTGTACATTGGGGGTTTGGGAGATAATGTCACAGACGGAGATCTCAAGTAAGCATTTCTATTTCCAAACCACCTTTTTCTAAATATGTCACTAGTTTTCCCAATTTAGTTGATTAATACCAAATTCTGTTAACAGTTGTTACAGTTTTAAACCTTTACTTCAGTTTTATGTTTCTGTGACATTTATTTGTGTTACTCTAGGAGTCACTTTTACCAGTTTGGTGAGATCCGCACCATTACCATAGTCCAGAGGCAGCAGTGTGCCTTCATTCAGTTTGCCACGCGACAGGCAGCTGAAATGGCTGCTGAGAAGTCCTTCAACAAACTGATCATTAATGGACGGAGACTCACTGTCAAGTGGGGAAGGTAAGGTTCACGAAGAATGGAAGTAGGAGTATTAGAGTGTTCATATCCAACAGTGCTTTCTACCACTGAATCCATTAACAGTCGCAGCTGTGTGTGTGCAAACTTGAGAAATTCAGTGTTAGGTAGTGTTTCTGCTCCTTGGAAAGAACGTGTCTTGTCAGAGAAAAAATAAAATCACTGTATTTGACCAAAAATGCCATCTAGTAAAATGTCTTTGCTTCGACACAGTCCTACTAGGCAGAGCTGCTTGGGAGAGGAAGTGAAGTACTAATTGACTAATTAACTGCAGGTGGTTCTCAGACCAGCCTGTGAAATAAACAGCTATCATCATAGTTACAATGAAAATCTGACATCAGTGCCATTTAGAATATCATCACAGACACTGCCAAGGGTTTTACCAAATTTAAAAATAAACAAAGTAAGTGATGAGCTCATACAACTCTTATTGTTTTGTCTTTTTAAGGTCTCAGGCTGCAAGAGGAAAGGATGGTGTCCAAGATGGTGTCAGCGAGATGGGGATCAGACTTGACCCTGTACCTGGGCTGCCTGGAGGTGAGTCTGCAAACACACGGACAGTTGATGTGGTTATGAGTGTCTGCATATTGACCAAGCCATATGTGTATATGTAACACTAGGGTTACACATGGGTCTTTACTTATTTTGCTATCTTTTTTTGCTTATAGCTCTCCCTCCACCACCAGCTTTAGATGAAGAGACTCCTGCAAATTACTTCAACTTGGACCCCAGCACTTCTGCTGTCACGAACATGGCTCTGCCTCCACCTCCAGGGATCAACCCACCTCCTCCAGGTGAGTGTTGACTCATTTAATGTTTGCAAAGTAACTAAGATGTTAATTTAATGACTTTAACACTTTGGAAAAAAAACTTGATAATTGACTTTCTCCTTCTTTTCGTGTGCTCATTCAGGTTTTGGCCCCCCAATGTTTCACCCAATGGGTCCCATGGCTCCACCTATGCCCCCTCCAATGAGCATGAGACCCCCTGGTCATATCCACTACCCCTCCCAGGATCCTCAGCGCATGGGTGCCCATGCTGCACATGGCTCACGCCATGGTGATTAGCTGTTATTGATTGTATACTGTGATTAGGTGTCGTTGCTTTCCTCCAGTGAAACCTGTTCAGGTGCTTTCACTTCAGATACTGTCAGTAGGTCTGAAACCTGCTTGTGGGAGAAATGCACTGTATAGAGAAGACATTTATTTCTTGTAGGATGACATATGATTTATTATGCCACCTGCAGCGCAGTGAATGAACTGAAGTTGCAACATCTCTGTCTGGAGAGACGACAAACAGGATCTTGACTCAAATGTTAAAGTTAAAACATACCAGAACAGCATCTAACAGTGGCATTTCGCAAACTAAAACAAACATGGATGACCAGTGTGATCATGGTTATATTTTTAAAGGACTCATGGTAAGAGCCATTGTACATATAGAAACGTATGCTTTAGGTTAAACTTGTATTTTTCACATCTTCCGACACATCACTTATTTGAATTCTGAGGAGCATTTTTAAAACCTATTCATTTTCAGTTACATTCGCTTTTTTATTTGACAGAATCTTAAAGTTCAATGTCATATAGTTTCTTATTGTAAGCCTTTCTTTGTATGATGTTTTCAGTCGTAATTAAAATGACTCAGTTTTGTCATTGATCACCTGAGAGTGTCTTATTAATTATGTAATGGTTTTGTTTGGCATATAGAGAAAAATGTGCCACTGTGTGGAAAGAGGAGTTGGGGGTTGAGACACTGAGTTTGTGCTGGATTCATAGTGGTAATTAACTGATTCCCCCAGCCAGAGATTGCCTTGGCTGGTCAATCCACTCAGCAGTGGCAAATTTCTATATTGTGCAGCACCCTCTCATTCTGCAGTGCCTATCAGTTAACAGGAGGATCACTGTTGCAGAGGGAGAGGTGCAATCGTAAGACAGAGCCTTATAGTCTGTGCTTATTAGTCCTGCTTCATAGATCATTTGATTCGGGGCTGTAATCAACTCCCCACCCCTTGGGTGCTCTGTTGAAGTTTGGCCGTCGACACATGCGGTCCAGAGCAATGCCTGGCAGGCTCTGGGATTTTATTGCCTCAAAGTCAATCACTGGTATCACCCTCTTGCTGACCATAATGCCCCCAAATGGCATGGGAGACCTGAGGAGAAGAGAAGAGCTCTTAGTAAGCAGGCTTGGTGCATTGTGTTTCATGTTACTGGAAAAACAGATCCTGCAGTATGTTCTGCGTGGTTCAGAAATGATGCCCAGTTTAGTCATCTCTCTGATATGAGCTGAATGTCCTGTTAGCAGGAGAACACCACAGGGGCTTCAGGACGAAACTGAGAGCGCTGAACCTCTTCCAAATCAGAGTTCAGATTTAATTAAGGCTTCAAAATGTCTTGATCATCATGTGGATGTATTCAGATCCCTTAATAGTGGGTACAGGTCCAGCCTGGCCAGCAGAAATAGTCTGACAGCTTAAAGTGAATGAAGTCTGAGGCTCTCTTCTACATACACACACACACACACACACACACACACACTGTATATGATACATTTCTTTGTCCAGGCTTAACTATTGTTCTGCGGTGCTCGTGTGATGCAGTTCCTTGTGTGTGCCATGAATGAGAAAGGTGGTTCCCTTTCTTGGGCAATCGGTCTTGTGAGGACATTATAAGCTCGCAGCCCCCTCCAGCAGATCATCTTTCAAGGGCCAAGGTTCAAAATAGCCGTCATGTAGCCACAATTCAAGGTGGTGCAAACCAGACACCGGATTCATTTTCAAACCGTGGAAGCGATGATGTGACTGATAACGTGGTGAGGTCATCTGTGGGCCTATTTGAAGATGGGTGGGTCTCACTGCCCGTGTTTCCAGTTGAACAGGGAAAGGAAACAGGGAAAGACAGATTTACCTGTTGAAGCACCTGTAGTTGGCAAGCCTCTGTGGGAGCTGTGGCAGCTGGGCATTAATGGCGTTCAGGAACTCTTCGTCGTTTCCCAAAGCTTCCCTCCAAGGGGAACAGTAGGATTTGGGGATGACTGTTGTGTTGAACTTCTCATGAGGGATTTCCTTCAGTGGGCCTTTATATCCTGACACAGGCAAAAATCTAATGTCAGTGGGTAAAAATGGGCAAAAAAAGCGGCACTATTGTGTTTTTAATTCAAATGATACAAAAGATGGTCTCCTGCATTGAGAAAAGTGGATGATCCCTCAGAATTTGAAAACTAATTACGGAGCCTATTGGATTAAGCCCCAACAAACCACAAGTGGATTTAATATACATGTAAATGTCTTTGCTGTCACCCCTGCCAACAACAATATTAACGACAGTAATTAGATCTCAGCGTGAATCACTGATAATGAACAGAGCTTGCTGTCAGTCAGATTGTAACCAGTGCCTCCAGACCAAATACACAACGAGCGTTCAGCAGAGAGGCTCACAGGTAATTGCTCTCGACAAACACGCATAGCACTGACATGGTCAAACTGTGGCCATTGCATCAAGCATTGAGGCAAACTAGTCCTACAGCTCATGGCAGTCTGGGACATTTAAGCCTCTGATGACTGTTTACCTGGAGCGAGGACGTCAGGACTGCCCTTCTTTGTTACAGTCTTCTGTAGGTTCATGACCAGGCTATGCTTACCCGGGCTGGAGAAAGCCTGGTTCTCTTTCCCTCCTTGTGGTTCTGGGATGATCTGTGGATGAGGAACTGCCTCAAGTTGGATCTGAAGGGACAAAGTGGGGTTTATATGAATGTATTTACATTTATGGTGTAAATACACCCACCAAGAGTAGTTTTTAATAAAGCACTTTGTCTTTTGTGTTTCTTATTTCATTAATCTCATACACATACATCACTGTCTTTGGATGTGTTGCTAGGTATTTGTATATATTTGGAAAACCCCATTAATATGTCCATCTGGCTAAGGCAACCCCCCACCCCCCATCCTAAGTGTGATGATGTTTCTGAGGGTGAATGGAAGATGTGCTGTTGTAGTGCATTATGGGAAATCGAAGACGCAACCTTTTTACATTTTGGATCTCTCAGACTTTTTTTCTGTTTAAAATGTGTTTATGTGTTAGTAGCTTGCTTACTTCTTTTAATTTTGAAAAACCTATTAACCATGTTATGTCAAAAACGAAAACAATTACTACAACATAAGAAAGATGCACAGTATACTGTACATTAAAAAGCTACAATAACACCACATTTAGCAGGTGAGGTGCCTGTGTTGTTTCTGACAGCAGAGCAGTTAGATAAGATCCCTGATTACTGATCGCAGAAAACAAACATCCAGCAAACCAAGGCGGTGTTATTAGAGTTGAAGAAGTTGTTAGTGAGTGTCAGGACCACAGATTCATCATTTCGTGTAGGTGTCTTTTGGTTCAGCGTGTTGTCATGCGTTACGCCTCAACTGTCAGCGTCCTCACGTGATTGGTAGCGTTCTCCAGGGTGTACCGCTCGACTCTCCTCTGCCTCTCCTGAAACATGCGAGAGCCCCGATTCGAGGGAAGATTCAGCTCCTCTATCATCACGTCCTTTGGAACGCTAATCTTCTTCCCCAGGTTCAGACCCCCTGGCACAACACGGCAGACAAATGGAGGTGTTTTAATGAGTGATAACATTTAATTTCCCTGCACATTTTCAACCTGGCAGCATAAAGAGCAGAGAAGTGTATATGTCCTAGGATTGTGTGCTGCGTGGCATCAGATGACTCGAACCCCTGCAAAATGCATCCTGACATTTCCTTGTGAGAAGAAGGGCAATGATAGTAGCGGCTTTGCAGACATTTGCAAAGAGAAGGAAAGTGACACAGACTAATAGGGACCTCCGGCAAATCTGAGTGTCTCCTCAGATCGTCTTGTCTCTGTCAGCGTTAGACAGCTGAGGGGGAGTGATATGAAAAAGCTAAACTGTGTCACAGCATCACTAAGTTGGTATCCGTGCAGCTTCTGCTGGGGGTCTCTTCTCGTGTTATATCATGGCATGGAGGAGAGTCTGAAATAGCCTCAAGATGATGTCAAGAGGTGTGTAATGTTTGTTGTGGTTCGGTGTTGCATGGGTACCAGTGCATATAAATAGGATCTTTGGATGAAAGACTAATGTAAGGGTGGATGGGCCCCCTTTCTCGCGCATGATAAGTGTTAGGAGTCTGGGCATGTGCCACCCTTATGTAGCTGCCTTTGATCAGTCTGTGTCAAATTCACTGGCGGGAGTCACATTTTGCTGAGTTTAGGGGCACTGGATTTCAAAGCCTCGCTGGCGGACAGCGCAGGAAAACAAACAGGGATGGTCCCTGCTGGAATGCATGAAGTATTTTAACAACACACTGGCACTTGTGGGATGTGGGTGCGCCACTCTCCATGTGTCCTGAGGCAGGAGGCTAACACGGTTTGATGTTCGCCCCAATTGCATCTGACAGTCCCGGCTGTGATCACACACTATGCCATATGGTGACGGAATACATAAACAGTCTTTTTTTTAACTTCCATATAGCAGCTCTGTGTCCCAGTTCAGTGTCATGACATCGACTGGAACAAAACCCAATGGATCCACACTCACCTCCTCTGGCTCCCCTCGACACAGACTGAGCCTGTACCATCCAATGTCTTGTCGCATCATTTGAACCTGACAGCATCATCGTCGGCCTGTGATGGGAGTGGGAGTCATTTGTTAAATGACACAACTTCCACATATGCTCTGACTTGTGATTCAGTGACAAACAAAAGCACAAAAACCCACCCACCGCATAGATATCTGTACATTGTCAACCCCCCTCCCCCTTCCCCACCAAAAAAAAGAAATGGGATGGTCATAGGCGATAAATCTGACGTGACTGTTTTGTTAAAGCTGTTTGATTATATCAGACGAGAATTAAAACAGTTACTTGCGCCACTGCACAGCCACAGTCTCATTAAATTTTAAAGCTGCTCCTCTAGCAACACAGAAGAGTATGAACATACAGTTCATTAACCGAAGCACTGGCTTTCAAATTAACAGTCCACTCAGCACAGCCTTCTGTCACTTAGGTCCATCCTAGTCAGGGTCCACACTCCAAACACTCTGTGTCCTTACCCGCGTCTCTGGTCTCTCAGTCTGCTGTTGGGGTGTCTCTGGGTGGCTGTGCAGCTGGTCCTGTGGTGGAGGGATGCTTCCTCGCTCTGCTTTGACACTCCCCAGCAGAGGAGGAACAGTGGGTATAAACCTCATTGCAGGATGCCTCTGGTGCTTACCTCACTCGGTTTATTTTAGCAGAGGGATAAGAGAGCGAAGACGGATGGCAGCAGTGTTTGTTGGTGGGTGGGGGGTGGTGGGGGGGTTTAAAAGGCCGATGAAGGGGAAGGGTCGAGGATAAAGATTTACATCATGACCTCCAGCCTGTTTGATAATAAAAATCTGATCCCCTCTGTCTGTCTGTCTGTGTGTGTGTGTGTGTGTGTGTGTGTGCACATCATAGCAGCTGCTGTCCAGACAGTGACAGCAATATGAGGCCAAGCATCTAACCTCCACACTGCACAAACGTAGACACACAATTCCCTATTTTCTCTCTTCTTCCTCTCTGCCATGTAAAACCCTTTAACCACTGTGGTGTGTGTTAGCTGCTTCTGAAAACACCCACACGATGTTGTACACATTCACACCGTTTACCAGAAAGGCTGTGAAATAGATATAGTTGCTGTGATCAGAGTTTGTGATTCTGTTTTCCAGTTTCAGGTCAAAGGTTAAACTCTTCAACTTTTGGTGGTGTAAGACCTTTAACACTGCTGTGAGTTGTGAGCACTCCGCACACTCATGCAGTTATTTATGAGTATAAGAGAGTGTAGTAATTGTGGTTTCATTAATTACCAACCACTCAGGAACTCCTGTTGTGATTTCATTCTTTGTGTTACACCAGCAGCGATGCCCTTTAACTGTATATTGGGTTGCCCTTTTGGAACTCGAGTTAGTCGTCATTGAGTGGCTTTTCCCCACAAATTGATTCATTGGGCTCAGCAGGAGCCGGGAGGGGAAAAACCTTTTCTTTATCCCTGTTGAGATTGGATATCGATTTTGCACCTGCCCTGCTCCACAATATCACAATCCCCCAGTGGGAAGCCTCCCAGGTTCTGACACCAAAATGTGGAGTCATCCCGAGTCACAGAAACTCATCTGAACAGTCGCTGCATGTAAAGAGTTTATTCATGTGTGTAGTTACGTTGAAAAAGCTATTTTGATATGTGAAAAGAAACCAGATTTATTTAGCAACTTTTAATTGCACCTTTTCTTTGAGTGATTAGGTTCAGTCCGTCACTTTCAACTAATTCACGTAGCAATTAATTTAAAAACGAATTACTACGACAAGCATCTAATAGCTTAACCTCTTTTTTTCTAAGGAGAACAATGATTGTGACAGGACAAATTCTTAGGACTGGAGTCATCTGTGTGTGAGAGGTGGCTTCCGTGGTGTGTTTATGTCACATAAGGGCACAGCCACCAGGCGCTGACAGCTGACACAGGAACAATAGAGGCCCATTCACACACAAGCACTTGTGTAATTCGGGCAGCTTTAAAACAGTTTGTCCAAGTGGCCTTCAGATGAAACCTTTTTCAGCTGGCAAGTCTGAGGAAGTTCCACACTGTGCAGGTAGAGTGGAGAGCAGCGAGGAGCAGAGGCAGCATTATTCAATAACATGGCTTAAGCTGAACACTGCATTAAAATTCACCTTGCAGCACAGGCAAAAGTCATCGGCCTGAACTTTTCTTATTTGCTCGCAGGTGCCTTTGCGAGGATCGCAGGAAGTCAATCAGGCGGGGAGTTGTCTCGACGGTGCTCGGTCTGAGCTTCAATCCAGGGAGACATAATGTACGGGCTGCTGTGCGAGAGTCTGCACGACTTCATCAAGGAGTCGTACGGAGATGATGTGTGGAAGCTGGTCAGAGAGAGAGCTGATGTCAGGTTGCACTCCTTTGTCACCCACCAGGTACGACGTCTGTGCATCTGAGATGAATTATGCAACGACGTGCTCTATGTGTGTGTGTGTGTGTGTGTGTGTGTGTGTGTGTAGAATAATAACAACTATCTGTGTGCATCCAAGTCAGCTTGATTACGATTGAATTTTCTTGGAAATGTTTTGGTGTTATTTTTCTGATTGACAGTGTCGATACGTGTGTGTGTGTGTGTGTGTGTGTCTGCAGGTGTACAGCGAGAGTGTAATTCCCCGTATTGCAAAGGCAGCCAGTGGAGTGACCGGCACACCCTACAATGAGCTGATGAACTCCTGGGGTGTCTACTTCCTGGGCTTTGTGGGGAAGTATGGGTATGACAGGATCCTCAAGGTGAGTGTGTTAGTGACTTATTGTAAAGCAGGAGAATTTAAAACTTCTGTCTAAAAGCTGTGGATTGTAACTTTTGATCGTAACTTTGAAAATGCCATTATCAAGAAGGCACTGCAGATATCTTAAAAATGACCCCGTCACCTTGTGTTCTTGTGTCGTCAGGTGTTGGGCCGTCACGTACGCGACTTTGTCAATGGCCTTGACAACCTCCACGAATACCTGCGCTTCAGCTACCCCAAGGTGCAGCCCCCAACCTTCTTCTGCCAGGAGGAGTCTGCAACTGGAGTCACCCTCCACTACAGGTCAGAGACGATGAGGAGCAGGGCAGTGGGGTCAGAGTTGGACAGAGGGGTCAGACTGATTCTCAGACCGTCAACTGAGAACTATATTCATTCTCCTCCTCTGTGATGTACAGGAGTAAGCGTAAAGGTTACCTGCACTATGCCATGGGGCAGCTGAGGCAGATGGGGAAACAGTTCTATGACACCGACATCCATGTGGAGGTGCTGTCTGAGCAGATGGTCGGGGACTACTCCCATGTCACTATGAGGTACACACACACCTACACACACAAACACACACACAGAGTCCTTTTTTACTCAGTGCATTTATAAGTACTATAAGTAATTTTGAAGTACTGTACACAGAAATGAGTAATTTGCCGATTTTACATTAAAAACATGCACGTGCACTGGGGTCAAAAGGTCTGAGATCCTGAGAAACTATAGAAAACATATTGACGTAGTATGTGTCCATGCAGGCTTAACTTTGACAACTCAGCATATCGCTACATCATGAAGGAGGACGAGGAGGAGCAGGAGATTCTGCCCATCACTTCAGACTTTTTCTTTGAGGTCTTCCCCTTCAATATCGTCTTCAGACAGGTAACCTCTCTGTCCAGAGCGTCCCGGCTGCTTCTGATAAACAGAATAAGCTGCTGAAAGAAGGTCATGCTTTGCCTCTTCAGGACATGGTGGTGCATAACGTAGGCTCAGGCCTGGCTACAGTCTTCCCAGATCTGGATGGTAAAAAGATCAATGACGCCTTCTTGCTGGCTCGCCCCCTAGTGGAGTTCACCTGGAACATGGTAAGAAATCCCATTTCCTGTTTCCTGTTTTCAGCCAATTCTGGATAACAGCCACCGCATTCTGCAATGACCAACAATCCATCTTATAAACAAGCAGCTTTAAACATGTGGCTGATGAATGCCGACAACAATGACCTCTGTGATCTCTACACAGATCATCTCGCACCCTAACAACCTGTTTGAGATCATGTCCAAGGAGCCCGTGAAAAGAGAGAGGAACCTTCACAACCGAGTCCAGAGTAAGCGGGAGTCATGTTTTGCAGTGGTATGAACGCGGTGGGCGAGGACGCAGCTTCACTGCAGCCAGACACAAACGACACGCTCAATTTGAGTTTCCCTAATTAAAACCAACGAGCAGGTGTTCAGGGAAAATGGTTGTGTTTTCTCTTGCAAGAGCCGGAGCATCATCATTTAACTTTGAAATGACAGATGAATTGGGGTTGTTGGTTGGGCAGGTCGCGCGGTTGCTGAAACGGAATCGTTTGATATTTTGACTGCGCTTAAATTGACTGATCCCAGCTCAGTTTGCCACCGGTGGAAGATGTGGATGTGTTTGTTTATGGCTCTGACAGCTGACCCTGTTTTACCCGCAGATTCTGACTATGAAAATGCCAATCGCTCTGCTGACGTAGACGTGGAGCTCATGGCCTTCCAGTCCATCATTGGGGATGATTACAAAGGTCATGACCTTTCGATGACCTAATTAAAACACATTAAAATACAAAACAGCAACCTCAAAGGAAATGTTCGACCTAACACGCGTCTAGGTATTTGCCGTTTACATGTTATTTATATATTTATATGTTGTCATTTTTTTAGATGGAAACAGCGCCAATGCAATGGAGAGCTGGGGTGATGGGAGCCGCTGCCTGAAACTCAAAGGACAAATGAGATACATGCCAGAGTGGGAATCCATCATCTTCCTGGGAACCCCTGTGTAAGTCCCAACCGCCCAGACCTTTATTAAAACGCTGCAGTTGAAAAGTAAAACATTCAAAAAAACAACAAAAAAAAAAGCAGTGAGAGCTAAACTGAATTACTAGGCTGGAAATAAAAGCTTTGGCACTGAATCAAATCAGGGGCCCATTCTAACAGCACTTACCATGCATGAAATGAGCTGCTAATTAGCCTGTAATCAGACAGTACAGCTCTTGTGAGCGTAATGGGAAGCCATTTGCAAGTGAGAGTGTTTTGCACAGAGTACATTACCAAAACATTTCCCCCCTCTTCTAAAACATTATGTTTTCCAAGTCAATGGCAAGATGCCTGCGTTGACACAACATGCCCAGTCTACACTGTAGGACCCATGAAATAATATCTCTCAGAACTGCATCCTTTTCATTTCCCATTTTCCCCCCGTTTTCTTTGTGTTTGTGTTTGTGTTCAGGATGGAGAGTCTGAGTGCTATGTTTAAGACTGGGCTGTACATCAATGACCTGAGCATGCACGACTCCAGCAGAGACCTGGTGTTGGCAGGGACTCAGCAGTCAGAGGAGCTGAAGAGAGCTCTCATACAGGTCCATTTAGCTGCATTAGCTGCATTTCCCATGTGTCATAAGCTCACTGTAACTCTGCATGATGCAACGTGGCTCTGAAGCTCTTCTTTCAGCCACACATCACTTGAACCCCCTTGGACGTAAGATGAATGAGACTGGTGTGGTCTCATTCCAGTGTTGTCCTCTCTTGTCCCTCATTGTATGTGCAGGAGCAAAAGAAGTCCAGTAAGCTGGAGGAGAGCATGAAGATGTTGGACTATGAGATGAAGAAGACTGATGATCTTCTGTACAGGATGATTCCCAAGCCAGTGGCTAAAAGGCTGCGCAAGGGAGAGCCTGCTGTAAACACATGCGAGGTCAGAACTGTAAAGTGCCTACAACAAAAGAAGCCATCAGTCCTCTGAACTCACACTACTTGCGTCATCAAACTTTAAAACACGTTGTTGAAATTCACTCTGAGGTTGGTCCATGATTCTCTGCCTCATCCTCTCATCCCGCTCGCTCATCAAGTCTCCAATCACTTTTCTCCCAGGTGTTCCCAGACGTGACCATCCTCTTCAGCGACGTCGTGGGCTTTACTCGCATTTGCAGCCACATCACTCCCATGCAGGTGGTCTCCATGCTCAACACCATGTACACTCTGTTTGACACGCTCAGCGAGAAGCACCGCGTCTTTAAGGTGCGTATGGATGTATGTATGGATGTATGGATGTATGTATGTATGTATGTATGGATGTATGGATGTATGGATGGATGGATGGATGGATGGATGGACGTATGTATGTTTTTCCCAGGTGTGATGAGGTTTATACATAAGCTGTTTATGTGTTGCGGTTGGGCTCCCCCTACAGGTTGAGACGATTGGAGATGCCTACATGGTGGTTGCCGGGGCTCCAGAGAAGACAAAGTACCATGCTCATAACATTTGTGACATGGCCCTTGACATGGTGCGCTCCATCGATCACCTGAAAGATCCCTCCAATGGCAACAACATCCAGATTCGTGTTGGTGGGTAGAACAGGTGTACATTTGTTTGTGTGTGCTGGTGTTTGACTGGACGAACTAACCTGTTGCTCTGGTTGAAGGGATCCACTCTGGCATGGTTGTGGCGGGTGTGGTGGGACATAAGATGCCACGCTATGGTCTGCACGGTGACACAGTCCACACAGCATCTGCAATGGAGAGCAATGGCAAGGTACGGAGGAGCGATGATACGAGGAGTGTCCACATATAATGATAATGATTCTGTCTGTGACTCTGTTGTGACTGGTCAACCTCTGTCTCATTCAGGAGATGCACATTCAGCTCAGCAGTGCCACCTATGAGCACCTGAAAGGAAGTCACTTCATTTTTGAGAGAAGGGGCATCATTACCATCAAGGTCAGGAATCTAAAGCGTCACCGTGGCAACTGGACCCAACACATTAGTTGCATTTACTCAGTCATTAAAACAAATTTTTTTTTATCATTTTCTGTACAACACATGAGGAACATAAACTTTCAATTCAGCTCAGTTCACTTAGAAAATCTTTTATTCATACCTCAGCCGAGCAATTAAAAGTAGCGTTTGCGCCGCGGCAGACACATAAATACATGTGTGAATGTAGTGCTTCAAATAAAAGTGCGTATTCCCACACTGAATTAATGGAAAATTGCATGTCAGCCACCAGACATAATAAACATTCCCGAGTGTGTACAAAATAAAAACTCGCAGTGTTTCGGCTCTGGGGACTCGGCGTCCTTAGTATTCAGAGCTGGTGTTTTGCAGCTCGCTTGTTGATTTGCCAAGTCTATTTTATCAGTGAGTCTGACTGTGAGGCTGTACATTTAGTGATAATGCCAGCAAAGTGACTCCCAGAGGTGTCTGAGGCCACTGATTACTGGTCCCAATCTCAAGAATCCAACACTGACTCACTTGTCATCAGGGAATTTTGTCACCCGCCATCATTCCACTACACTGCTCAGAGTACGGCTTTGAATATTTGTGCATGTCAGGCATATTTATGTCCAAACCAAAATCTCTCTCTCGCTTTTCCTACTCTTTACTCTGCCTTTAGGGGAATGTTGAAATTGAGACCTACTGGCTGAAAGGAAAGCGGGACAAGGATGGGAATGCTCAGGCAGCGTGTCCCCAGTTTGAGACTCAAACCATCAGCAAAGCCATCAGCAAGGCCACCATCTCAGGCCCTGAGGCCACAGGAGATGAGGAGGGACTGGTAAAATAAAGAAAACCAAAGATATACTTGATGGGTGCATGGTCTCATTTGCTTTATTGCTGTCACTGATCCAGTGACAGTTTCCTTCTCTCTATGCCCCCAGGTTTTCCCTCTGGTTGCAGGGGAGGATGAGGATGATGTCAAGTCTATTCGCTCCCATCGTATCAAAATGGAGATCTCAGGCCATTCTCTGGAGGAGTCGATGGAGGAGTGCCGGGTGGAGGAGATGTCTGTCCATAAGGTGAGAGGGAATATCGGCTTCTCCAAGATTTTTGGATCACTCAATCACTTAGCCACTCCAATTGTAGCAACACCTTGTGGTTGCTATTGATGACTCCCTGAACTGTTCCCTTCACAGTCCCACTATAAGGATACTTTACAGGACGGCCTCCAGGACTCGCACCTGGAAATGGACTCCCCGGAGTCTGACGGCAGAAACTCCATCATGGAATCCCGCAACAGCTCCTGCGATTCCCGCTGCTCCAAGAGCGCCATGTGCACTGTGTCCTGAACCGCGCCGTGACGCGGGCCCCAAGCAGCTGCTAGCTAATGCTTTCACCAATCATTT
>JAFBJQ010000470.1:102447-138728 GCA_016785345.1 Trinectes maculatus | reverse complement strand
TACTGTGTCTAAGGCGCTTTTTGTACGACTCACTCAAAGCACTGAATGTTAGGCTAGGAATGCAGTTGTTGCTGTTATACCGAGGTGTTTTTGTGGTGATTCCGTTGCTTATCTGTGTTGACATGTTGTTTGTACATTGACTACTAGACTGTAAAGCTTGAAATCTCCAGTGGCAGTGTGTGGTTTCACCACTGCACAGGAAATCATCAGTGCTTGTTTATCTCTGACAATACAGCAATCAATCACAGCCACCCGTGTTTCATTCTCCACCTATGAACAGGTGGCTCAGAGACCCACCAGACACATCTCCAATTAATACCTCACATTAGACACCTCCAGGCTATTCCCACTAAAAAGTCAACACTGAGATATTTGCTGTGTTCCCACTGTGTAATATGTTTTAGGACCAAAAAGTTTTTTCCTGTCAAACGGCTCGTCTGGACACAAGTTCCGTAATTGCCTGCTGTACCTTATAGGTTTGACATCTTGTTTTACCGTGTGAGAAAAAAGACGTCACTCCCAGTTTCTCCTCATTTCCTCCATCTCATTTCCCCTTCAACCTGCATGTCAGTATTCGTTATTCCATATCAGCCACAGCACAATGTAAAAGCTCGTCAGCTCAGCTAAAGTAAAGAGACACGACTGCTGAGTCGTGTGTGGTTCGGTTCGTTATTGGTTGTCTCGTCTTGTCACTCAGAGTCAATGGCATTCACACTCACAATTTCCATTTGCATAGGCTATATTTGACATTTTCTTTTATTAAACACATTTTGCCAGTGGACATGAATACACTTTATAGACACGTTGCCATGTGCGTTTTACTTCAGCGATTGTCATGTGTTCCTGCTACTGCAAAAATCTCTATTCGGCTCAAATAAAAATCAAATGAAATGGAAGTTGAACAAATGCACTAATGCTTTTTAGAATTGCAGCAAAAAGCCAAACGTCACAGTATAACCATTACATAAATCAAATACTGCTAATCCTGGCTTAATGCCTTCATGTTAGATAGCATTGCCCACTGACTGGATGTCAGATGAAGTGCACTTATAGGTGGCGTCCTCGTGGTCCAGGCTGCATCTGTTGGCTCCCTGTGAGTCTTTAGCTGATGGACTGATTGAGCAGTGGAAGCAGAGGGTATAGAAGAAGGCCAGCAGGAGCAGAAAGCAGACAACGCTGAAAATAACAACGATCAGGATGGTGTGCACTTGCATGTGCAGCTCCTCCCAGGGCAGCAGTGTGGTGGTGGTGGTGGTGGTGGTGAGGTCACTGAAACTAGGCTGCGCCGTCACTGCGGGCGACTGTGGCTGTGTGGGGGCCAGGTGGCTGACTTCTGACATGGTGGGACGACGTGTGCACTCTGGTTTTCGGATACTTGTTTACAACTAGAAGAAGAAAGACATTTGTTAAGTGCACAAATTGATATCAATAAAGGTTAAATAATATGAAGATACTAATTCAAGTGTAGATCAACAGCTAGGTAATTATCTTTTATGATAAAACAGTCAAAACAAACATTCTCGACAAAATATATTTTTTTGCATTGTAAGCTAAACATTTTAACATTTTTTTTTTTTTACCTTACTGTAAATTTAAAAGCAGCTGGTTGAGCATCACTATCAAAGACGTTAAGTCTCTTCTTGCTCCATTTTTAGTTCTTACCTGGACTGGTGTTTTTTTGCAGTGTGTTTGATAAGCAGAGCTGGGTAAAAATGAAAGAAATGGAGGACCAGAGAGGGAGGGCAGGCATGAATAAGAGACTGTCGTGGTCCACGAATAACAGGGAGTGTTGCCATGGCAACAATTGCTGAGGGGCTGCTGGCATGAAAGTGACATCATATCAACTCAAGAATGTGCTTTTAAGTAGACAGAGGAGATATAATGAGAGATAAAATGATCCAAACCACATGTAGCTAAGGACTATATATATGTATATGTATATATATATATATATATATATATATATATATATATATATAGAGAGAGAGAGAGAGAGAGAGAGAGAGAGACTGTGCAGGGATAAAAGTAGGCTAGTCCATCTGATGTAAGCTTAAAATAACAGGAAGTAAACGGAGCGTAATTAGTGTGCCAAATCTGGTATTTGTTAATAAGCCCAGAGAGCCACCTCAACAGCACTGAGACTGATTAGGCTCTCCAATGCTGCCACCTGTTGGCAACTGAACCTGCTCTGGACAACACACAGCCAACGGCAAACTCCCTCATCACCAGCCCGGCTCTTATGCCTTGTCGTCACCTTCAAACAGCCATAATGATCCTTTATTCCAAGTCTGAATTGGTCCCACACCCCTGCTGCGCTGCCCCAGCATGAGCCCAAGCCCCCAAAAAATGTTTCAGGACTTGATCCAAGTTTAAGTCGCCATGGAGATGACTCAATTGTTCTACAGATAAGATGAAATGGAAAAACATATCCACTGACTCCTACTCAGATGTGGAGCAGGACAGAGGACAGTCTGGCAGCTGGTGTGATTGAGAGAGTGCTTCCAGGTGGTTAATTACAGCCAGCTCCAGACAATAGAAACAAAAGCCTCGTTAAGTCCAGCTGCAGCTGAGTGGAGACAGAAATGGCTAAGTTGAGGGCGTCACATGTCCTGAGGTCCTGAGGTCCTGAGGTCAGGATAGATATGTGAAGAAAGACCATAGGGATGTGTGAGTGTTTAAGCCTGGTTGTGTGTCTGACTGATAGAGGGATGAATGGCGTGGGAACTGAGTGAGTTGTCTGAAATCAGAGATCTGCACGAGGGCTTGTGTGGACAGTGGGATTTTGCACCAGGTCCGGTCCCACTTTATTTGCGCATCAGCTTGGTTCACACACAGTGTTCACAGCTGGACACGAGAGATGCAATGCCTAATCTGATCAGTAATCAATAAAACACTCTGCTGCGAGAGACTGAATTCACATTTGAAACAAACGTGTCCCTGCTGAAAATGAGTTGGTAGCCATGCGTGTCATCTCCTGCCCTGCTCGTTCTGCTGTGCATTGAACATTTGGTAACTTCTTTGTGTCTTTGCTCTCTCACTGTACACAGCCTGTCATCATGGTGTGGAAATAAAGCCAGATGACAGCTGAGCAGCAGTGGATCAGTGTGTTATTGTTCTGCATGTCACTCACGGAAGCGTTGACATTTGCAAATTAGTGTAATTTCAGTTTTTCCTCAAAAAGTTCTAAACATATTACTGAGACATTAGTGTTGTTTTTCCTTTTGTACATACTGTATGTATCAGTGTGTGTATGTATGTATGTATGTGTGTATGTACTGTATATACTGTATGTATCAGTGTATGTATGTAAGTTTGTGTGTATGTATGTATGTATGTATGTATGTATCAGTGTATGTATGTATGTATGTATGTATGTATGTGTGTATGTACTGTATATACTGTATGTATCAGTGTATGTATGTATGTATGTATGTGTGTATGTACTGTATGTACTGTATGTATCAGTGTATGTATGTATGTATGTATGTATGTGTGTATGTACTGTATATACTGTATGTATCAGTGTATGTACTGTATATACTGTATATACTGTATGTATCAGTGTATGTATGTATGTATGTGTGTGTGTATGTACTGTATGTATGTATGTATCAGTGTATGTATGGAAGCAACAAAAAAGCAAAATGGGTAAAATTACTATTTTATTGTCACATATCTCAAAACACACACTTTACACTCGCACTGGTGTCTATACAAACTCCAACAGTTTTACTCAGCTACACACTCAGTTTATAACACATTGATCAGACAGCGCTTCTTGGGATTAAGAGAGAAAAGAAAAATCCATTGTTGGGGCAGGGCAATTATTAGTAAGTGCTTTGTTCTTGTAGTTGCTAAAACATGACATTCAAATGAGCTACATTTTGCACAATTGTCAGAAAAACGACAACTTGTAAAAACGGATTCACTGCTGTGATCTGTGAGGGGAGCAGGATCTGTTCCAGACGAGGTGACATTAATGTGAGAGAGGAAGTGACACATCCTTTTAAGATGATGATTATCAGCTTGACTCCAGTCACTGTTTTGATGCTGGTTCACTTCTTCTTGTTCATAATGTTGTTACAAATCCAGTTCATGCCATCCTGTTGGAGAAATGAAAACAAGAGCGTCTTATTCACTTACTCACTTGTTCAAACACACAGACACAGTGCATGCAGTGTATGTATGTTTCATAAGGCTCGATCTGAGTGGAGTCTGACCTGAACCCCCTCCCCAGACACAGCTGAGCAGGCCTGAATCTGCCACTCACGGTCCCGGTATGTGTGCAGGTTGAGACCCTCAGCAATCTCACTGGCTGGTGATGCTGTGGCCAGATCCTGCTTGTTGGCAAAGATCAGCACTGGAACGCCTTTTAGGTTCTCCTCATCAGTGAGCTCAGACAGCTCCTGCACACACATAAACACACATACAGTGCATATACCGTATATAATGTAGATATGCATGATTACAGTTTTTCATAAATTCATCTCGTTTTGCTATTTGCTTTTTCTATAAGCTGTTTGCTGTAATGTGCTCACCAGTCCTGTCTCT
Organism: Trinectes maculatus; assembly: GCA_016785345.1. Classification (NCBI taxonomy): domain Eukaryota; kingdom Metazoa; phylum Chordata; class Actinopteri; order Pleuronectiformes; family Achiridae; genus Trinectes; species Trinectes maculatus. The sequence continues at coordinate 134,177 of JAFBJQ010000470.1, read as the reverse complement.
TCAAACCTCTTCTTGTCGGCACTGTCAATGACATAGATCTGAAACAGCAAATATAAAAAGGTGATGCTGTACTTCTACTTCTAAGTAAATAGGCAAATAAATATGAAAACATCTTGGCACAAGTATTGTGTGTTTTGGCACCTGCATGTCAGTGAATGCTCAACTTCCTTATTCTTTACAAATTGTATTGTAGTAAAATGTTCGTCAAGTTATAATTTCAGTCCAGCTGCAGTACTATAAAATGTATTTTATCATCATCTGATCTCAGTTACTGAATTTAAACGACTGCTGTAAGGAAACAGTAACTTTATATGGATCTCATTTATGGATATCGATATAAGGGGTCACTCACCAAAAGGTCTGTGTTTTCCAGGTACTTTTTCCAGAAGGGCCTGATCTTCCTCTGTCCTCCGATATCCCAGACGTTGAGCTTCATGCCATGCGAGGCAACGCTCTTAATGTTAAAGCCCTGAATTGAAAACACAAAGCTGGAGTCAAGATTCATTAAGACCAACGGAGCAGAACGCACAGGTGTGTTCGCTTATCAGGGACCGGTTGCTCTTTACTGAGCATCGCTGAGCTAATCTGTGGCTGTTTGTCATAACGTTTCAGCCGCCGTCGTTGTGTAACAACTTTATCCCGAGGTTCATGTGAGGAGCAGGTCTGAGGATAAGACTGGAAGGATCAGGAGCAGGGAATGTGTTTAAGCACCAGTTCGGATTTAGCTCCGTGGGTTGACCATTGCCATGTTGCACTCGTCTACATCTCTGATGTGCTGTCACACTTATCCAGACGCTGACATCACATCTCATGTGTTGCAGCTTATACAATCACATCCATAGGGGGCACTAAAAACAAAAGGCCCCTGAAAGGGCCCTTGAGAAATGTGTCAAATCACAACAGTACAACACTTTATCACAAAGTTATTGAACAAAAACAGATGCTCTGACATTGACATGTCATTATTTTTACTGATTAGCCGCGAACGCATGTGTCTGGTGTAACGCCGGCCGTTTAATTTCACAGCGTGTCAGAAAAGCAAAGGTCATCTGAATCCCATTACTCTGAGCGAGAGCGTGCTCCGAGCAAGCTGCTCTCACAAGATTAAACACGATCTCCTCGTCTTCTCTAATTCTGTCTCCAGACCATGAAATATTGCAACTATTTACAGTACAAATACAAAGAGGGGGATATTATATATCTATGAGACAGGTGTGGTGGTGCAGGATCGAGTGTTAACACGTAGCTTCAGATCACCTGCGTTGGTGTGATGGTGTTCACGTCCTCGGAGGCGAGGCTCTTCAGCAGGGTGGTCTTGCCGGCATTGTCCAGTCCCAGAAGCACTATCCTGACCTCCTGCTCTGTAGATCCCTTCAGTTTCTCAATGACAGAGAGTAAGCCCTGCATAGAGACCATAACCAGACTGTTTATATGTTATCCACAGCATCTTATCTTGAAAACGTTGCTCCGCCTGCTAAACACCCAATTGTTCTGGAAGGATTCATCTGCTGCTTCATTCAGAAAAGTTCTGTTCAGATAATGGTGAACCGTTTGTGACTGGGCTGAAACAAAGGTGCTGACTGCGGCACTTTCAACATATGCTTCAACATGCACATGTGATTAACGGTTCTATGTACAAAAAGTTTAACATCCAGTGAAACGCACACTCTCCACATGACTGTCAATCAAAACAAAGACCCAGACTCCACGTTTAGTCACATCAGACCTGCTGCTCCAGATCAGGGCTCTCACCTTTTGAGCTTCTCCCATGGTGCTGTGTTTCCTGTGGGTCGGCTGAGAGGCCTCAGCTACATTCTCCAGTCAAACCCACACAGGCGTCTCAGGATCAGGTCACCCAGGTTCACCCAGCAGAGATGCAACCAGCGGCCGTTTGCTCTCGCCTCTCCCTCCTCGGTTAACTTTGTGTGTATGTGATAGTAACGTCTACCTGAGTGTCCCTGTTGTCGTGGAGTTAGCAAACAGGCAGGGGGGGAGGGGGGATGGGACTAGGATTAGGAAGCCAGAATTAGCCCTGTCCATGCAAAGGCCACCCCAACCACCACCCTCCCCTGTCCATCCCTCCATCTCCACTTTGCAGTGGCTTTACCTGGATTATCCCTTAGCCACCTGCTATGGGAGGAAACAGAATAGCCAGCCCAACCTGACACACTCTAAACACAGGCATCATATGGAACAGAAAAAAGAAAACGGTTCAGGCATTTTGCCATATGGCTCTGAGGAAACGCTGCTAATGTGCAAAAGTGGAGACAGTGTGGGGGAAGCATGGAGAGTGGCACGCGTCAGAGGATTACAGCGTGCTGTCGAGCCTGACAACTTAGTGTTTCTGTGTTCATAAGTCAACGTTAAATCCCACATCCATACCATCCCTCTCTCGCAGAGGAGTGGGAAGCATTATCGTCCCATATATCCATGACACGGAGCTGTGGTGCCTGCATGGCGGTGTGCACTCCTGTGAGTGGAGCTGTCAGCGGGATTAGTTGGAACAGGTCTGTCCTGTTTCTGGATTAAAACGTTTCCTGGCTCTTTCTGCTCAGTGGGTGTGGTTCACACGAGAGCTGTGTTCCACAGTGGATCCACCCAGGTTCTGAAAATCATCCCTGTGTAAGAATGTAACCTCATCTGATCACACACACACACACACGCACACACACACTAAATGTGATTAAAGCAGTTTTATTTGTTTATGTGAAATCCAGCAACAGCAGATTGTAAAACAATATGAATTTCATGAATATAATTTAGCAGTTTCATTTGGAATGTGATCAGGATTCCCTGAGCGGGAACGGTCATGGACTTCCACTACTCCCACCCTGCGCTCTCTGTTTCATCCTCTCTTTGTGGTCAGCTACAGAGAGAAACACAAAATAACAAAAAACAACTGCATTTCACAATTCATTATGTGTATGTATATGTGTTTATACACATGTGCACAGCCTGTGCCTCTGTTCCTACCATTGTCTCTTTTTAACTTTAACTTCATTGCCACACTGAAAGCCAGCACCAAGGTTATCGCTGCGATAGCGCAGACCACCAGGATGACCGCAGTGAAGTCTGGGTGAGGACACACAAACCAGTAAAGAGCCTGTCATGACGGGTCAGTGTGTTTAAACATTTCATTATTCACACGTCAACAGCAACTAAAGGTCCCTGCTCCTTTATCCACAGCAGAGCTCTTGTAAAATGTGGCATATTGCACTGTACTTACTCTTAACAGTGACACGCTGTGGCGGAGACTCGTAAGTGCCACAGGCGCTGGTCACATAGCAGATGTACTGGCCCTCATCGGAAGAATACACTTTTTCGAGACGCAGCTCGCTTTTGTTTTGGTTTTCCTTGATTATCTCTCCGTTCTGCTTCCACCCATATGTCAGCATCATATCGGTATGGTTATGGACACAGGTTAGGATGATGTCATCACCCTCTTCTGCATCAAATCCAGTGCTGTTGATAGAGACCGCAAAGTCTGATGGACAAAAGAAGTACCTGGGTGTCAGCAGTCAGAGGTCACTGCCATTGATGGATGTTGTTGCCAGTTACCTTTTTTGCAGCTTGGTGAAGTATTTGCATATTCGGTATCTGCACATATATTGAGAGAATTGGGGAGAATATATTTAAAGATGACTAATGTCATCACCCACTCAGTAAAGTGTAATTCAATTTATGACGTGGTAGTGTAGTTTCAAAAAAAGTAAAAAAAATATATATATATAAAAAAGAAAAGACTTACCTGTAATGTACGTAATGTTGTGACAGGACTGACAAGACGCTGCAGGGAAATAAGAAAAACATCATAGAAGACAATTATTTAACAGTGGACAGTGTTTAACAACATTAACGGCTGTATGAGCATTCCAGATGAACAGTTTTTCTTTTTTTTTTTTACCTGGCAGAGTCTCTCCTATGATGCTACATTTCAGACACTGGACAGGAACAAGGGCAGCGGCAACAGCAGCTGAAATAACAGAATTCACGCGCAGAGCTAAATCGTGCAGTGTTGATCATAAACACAAAAACAACACAAACCCCCAGAGGTTCTTACCTGTGAAGAGTTGACCAATCAAAAGATATTTAAACTTCTCTCGCATCATGATCCTCTGTTGAGAAACAACACTTCAGTGCCCACAACGCTTAAAGTGAAGTAAATGTCATCAGTCAATCATTAGACAGCAGCAAAAATAACCCCATAATATTCAAACGTCTCGTTTTTACCTGTGTTCGTGTTGCTTCATCACCCAGAGCCAAATGATGATGCTCTCTGCTTTGCTTACCCTAATGGCAGCATTGATCATAAACACTGATACCAATGCAAATTAAGCATTTCCTGGAAGATCACAGCACAAACCATACCACTGTCGCCTGTAGGTTTGTGTGTAGCACTGTTGTCTGCAGTGGCAGTGTCAGTTAAAGGTGCACAGCATGTTGCTTAGACACACTAAGGTTAAAAATGGGTAGTGTTTGTCATAGATGTGAACATAAAGTGACATCTAGAGGCAACTTTGCTCAGAATGTTTTGTATTACTGACTATTTCACTGAGCTGCTGCACAGTGTTTGTTCATAAAGTGGTCAGTAGAGAGCGCTGTTAATCAGCCGTTCCGTTTTGAATAACTGTCATCAAATCATATCACTTTCCTGTGTTTACACTGTATGGGCGGCATACACTAAAACATGACAAACAAGCACAACACAAAGGAAATAACCACCTCATCACTTTAATATCTTGTCATCAAACATATTTCTGATTAAAAACGTTGTCTTTCCGGTCATTTCACAGTCACTCATGTCAAGCCTTACCCTGCCTCCAACCAGCTATGGAGGGCACCAGTATGGTAAAGCAACAAGTTACCTGAGTAACTGAATTTACCACCTTGTTGTTGTTGTTGTTGTTGTTGTTGTTGTTGTTAATGTCAGCCTGTCACCATATTACAGAGAGGACTGGATTGTTGGTGGACGACGTGGACAAACATGATGATAACAATGATACCAGATCATCACGTATTCACAGTTATTAGTTTGCAGACTTGCACTGCTTTGCTTTGGGAATATTTGACCACATCTGGCCACATGAATGGTGAGAAACAGTGGACGCCATTACATTTAACAAGGTTTTGCTGAACACACCATCCTCAGTCAGTTTGCATAACAACCAGGTGCAGACAGAGATACAGATGATACTTGACAGCTAACAGAAACTTAAGCGGCGAAAACTAACGATCCAGGGAGAAAACATGTGCACCTTTAATTAGACGCCCCTGCTTCACCTGGCTCGTTGGCTTGTGCACATGTCAGCTGCCAGGTCATGTCAAAGCTGTTCATTAACTCTGTTCTGAAAGCTTTCAGCTGGCTGCTGCAGTGTCTCACCCCGCTCCTGACTTGCAGTGTGTTTGTTGTCCTGAGAATGGTCACTATCAGAAGACAAATTTATCAAAGGCTCCGCAGCCTGGCTGAAGTCGCAGCACAAAAGCAAAAGAGGAAATTTGACAAATGCAGCAGCATAGCCAGTGGCATCATGGTGCGAAAAAAGGTACGACAACCATTTCACACAAGCTGACTGCACTGTGAATGAATGAGTATTTGGGGAACAAACACGCACATCAGTTGTGGAAAGCTATTTAGAGTTGTTTATGGAGACAAATGATTGTAATCTAAAGTCGATATGGATTTAATTGTTGTACAGCTGCATAGTGTTATCTAAATAATAATGATTTCTGTACCTCATTAAACGCATTGTTTTGTTTGCATTGTGTTTTAAACTGTGTTTAGGTGATTGCGATGTCATTTGCCTGTGAGATGTAAAGCTGAGATTAACAGTGATGTTTGAAAAACAGCAAGTGACACATGATGATCATCTCAATATAAATTAGGAAGCATGACGCAGTATTTGGGGTTTAAATGATTTTCAAACAGGAAGAAGCCTCACAGTGTCAAAAAGAACAACGTCAATACAGACCTGCAGCTGCACACATGCAACCTAGATAGTAGAATGGTCTAACGTTGTGTCTGAGTAACTCTGTACAGTATCTGACACGAGATCAAAAGCAGAATGAGTACATCTGTCTTGTCCTGTTCCCACATCACAGTGTTTCACAAGACGTGGGCTGAGAACAGTTTGATCATAGTAACCATACTTCCTCTTTTGTGGCTTGTTGCTATGGCAAGACTTCCCTGCCAGGCAGGAAGTGACAGGAAGACCAAGTGTTGAGTTTTTTGAGAGCGTGCATGCATCATGTTTGGGTGGAGCACTTTATTCTGTCCCCTGACAGTGTTCGCATCGAACAGGAGTTCAGGAGCACTTGTGGTCTGGTGTTGGGGCCATCATGGCGAAGAACTGCAACGCTCTGGGGATTCCTGTTGGCCACATGGTGAGCAGGAAACGGTTTGGTCAGGTTTGGTTGGGTTACACAGCTGTCCTCAGATGCAGTATAATATCTGTTGAGGAGTTATTAAGAGTTGGAGCAGCGTTATAATGACACTGTGAAATTGTGAGTGTGCTTCTGTTTAAGAGGACTGAGCTGTTGTTGGGTTTGCGAGCACTTTCAAGTTGTCTTTTCACATTCCTGGTTACCATCTGCTTTTATAACCTTGATGATACCATGAAGCTGGTATATCCAGGTCAGAGCGCAGAGAGTATGACAGTGCAGTATTCTCACAGTGGCTTGTGTGATCCATTATCTGCTCCTCAGCCAGTCAGGCTGTGTGGCTGCAGTTGGTTTCCGCTGCCTGAGTCAGAAGCAGGAGCCAGGCCATGCTTGCTTGCCAATCTGTCGTGTGTAGGCAGAGTTGGCTTTGGTCTGCTCTGGGCCAGATCCTAATGTTTCCTCAAGTGGTTCCATTCTGCTTAGTGTGGAAGAGATGTTTTTTTTTTTTAGATGTGGAGGAGAGATGGGTATGGGAATAAAGAGGCTCGCTGTAATTTCCATGTTGCCATATTTAAAACGTTCCGGTGCAGCACCACAGTCTTCATTCATATTCCGAGCATGTTTGCAAATCTTGTCTCGACTCCTAAAAAATCCTATTCTCTGCTGGTCTGCATAAGCTGGGTGATGTTTTCAAAGCTGTGGGTTGGCTTTAAGAAGTGGATTTGTAGGAACTATGTTTTTTTTTTTGTTTTGAAGCAGTTGAGCCAAATGGTGAAGAGGGTGGAGTCTGAGTGAGGTCAACACCTGCAGACACAACCAGCCCTGATCAGCCTTATATGGTCAAAGTCTCCATAGAGCTGTCTATGATGTGGTCTCTTTGCATGCATTAGCATTCATGCACATATGATACAGCTTCTTACTGACAATACATTTTAACAAACTCTGGCTGTGCTCCTCTTGTCTAGTTTTTTGTTTTTCTGTGGGCTTTGCTCCCATTCGCTAAGAGTCTGCATGAATGAATGAATGAATGAAGTTGTCGACAAGTACCTTTCTCTATGACTATCTATATATCTATGTCTATATCTATATCTATCTATCTATCTATCTATCTATATATATATATATGTGTGTGTGTGTGTGTGTGTGTGTGTGTGTGTGTGTGTGTGTATATATATATATATATATATATATATATATATATATATATATATATATATATGTCAGCATTCTCTGACTGATCAGCATTCTCATAATGAGTAACTCGTGCTCACATGCAAATGTTTAAAGAGAATTCAGTTCAGGACTCCACTGGATGTGAATGAAGTCAAACTGAAAGATTTTGAGAACCCTGGAACCTGAATGAGAGATATTCTCATCCGTGTCACAACCACTTCCTGTGAAAACAGACTCGGCTGTTGCACTACTCTTATAAAGGAGAAAAACAAAACGTCAAAGAAAAAAAAAAACATGCAGCTGGTGTTCACATAGCACTTCTGAAACGTACGCCTGTGTGATCTGAAACCACACGTCGAGCTTAATATCACTTCAAGTGCAAGTTATTCATAGCATGTGTGCATTGATTATTCCATTCTCTTTTTAGTTTGAAGAAGTAATTCTGTTATCTTAGACAATAATATAAAATTATTGTTACTTGTTTTTATGATTTTCTATCAGCAGTCAAGTTAGTGTGGAGTAAGAGTTCAGTTTCTGTAGGAAGTTGTCAGTGATGAGCTCAGTAAGGTGTATCCAATCTCCTCCATTTACTTTAACTCTCTCTCTCTCTCTCTCTCTCTCTCTCTCTCTCTCTCTGTGAGCAGAGCCAGGCGGTGTCAGATGGAGGTAAGCGAGTGCAGTCAACATGCACGCTGACAATCCTGTACAGTCTGAACATGTCTGTGCACGACAGGAGGAACTATCTGATTCAGTGTGTGGGTCATGCTCCTCTCTGCTGACACTGGGTGTTTTTGTTGGGGGTGTAGAGCTGAACATGTCTGCACGGGGCTGTGGAGGCAGCAGCTCCAGCCTTCCAGGGACTCCGGGCGGAGAAGCCAGCCCCACCAACAGTGTGCTGAGCTGGGCCATTTCATTCGAGAAGCTGTTGGAGGACCCATCTGGGGTCCGGTTCTTCACGGTGAGTCATGATCCAGAGGCCTGCTTATGGTATGCCGTGATCTTTTCCATAAGATTTCAGGTGTTGATGTTTTCTTAGGTCCTCTTCCGTGGCCTAGCATGTGTGTTTCTCTGCAGGTCTTCTTGAAGTCTGAGGTGAGTGCGGAGAACATTTTATTCTGGCAGGCCTGTGAAAAGTTCAGGAAGATATCACCCACCTGCTTGGACGAGGTACGATTACACCTTTTTTTTTCCTGTTTTTTTTTGTTCTGCGTCATGTGCCTTTTTACAGTTTTTAAAAATAAACATTCTTGATGTCATTTCCTTGAAAGTTTTGAATAGAAAAACAGTAAGTTGAATAAATTCATACAAGGCAACCTGGCTGTAATGGTTCTATAAATACATCTGTGTAATCCTGCTATAATGTGTGAAGACAAGTTTAGTGTAACTTAATGATGCATTTCCTGTTGACTTTGGTGATTAATGAAGCTGAGACATTTGTGCTCAAAGATGAGTGGCCTGTTGGGAAACTTTAAAAAATAACTTTTCTTCTGTCATTTTTCTATTCTCTGGGCAATGAGCTAACTTTTATTGGCTTCCATGATTTTCGGTGTGGATACATGGAAAGCGTTGATTTAATTCTTGGTACAGAAAGACAAAAAAATACCCCAACCAGCACCCAGTGAATGTATAAACACACTGAGTGGATGCTGAAACGCTTGTTCACAGGGGTTTATCCTTTTTGTTGTCTTATGGTGGCACATGAATAATGATTTGGAAACACATTTCAACAGTAACTAACCATTGGGATCATAGAGTCTGAGAAAGCTGTTGCTCTTTCAGCTAAAAACATTGGCTCGCTCCATCTACCACACCTACCTGTCTGACAGCGCCCCCTACCCAGTCAACATCGACGACAGCGCCAAGACTGAGGAGAAGGACCTGGAGCAGCCGACACCTGACATGTTCAACAAGGCCCAGGCGCAGGTCTGTGTGCCGTCCACACTGTCACATGAGCAATAACAGTGTTGGTGCCTTGTCTGACTGTGTGTCCGTGCTTTGCGTCAGATATTTAAGCTGATGAAGATGGACAGCTACAGGCGCTTTGTGCGCTCTCCTCTCTACCAGCAGTGCACCTTGGCGGGCGTGGAAGGAAAACTCCTTCCTCGGCTCTCTAATGAGACCGTCCGCATGGGATCATGGGAGGACGTGGCTTCCCGAGGCCCCATGTTCAATGACACAACGGTAGGTGGACGTGGAGTAAATAATAGACAAAGAGATGGGAAGGGGAGAGAGAGATTACTGTTTTTTTTTTTTTAATTTTGATTTATTTCATCAATGTCTCAAACAGAACAAGAAGTCGGAGTCGAGCAGCCTCCCAGGAGGAAAGAGCGCTTCGGAGAAACAGCGACAGAAGAGAGGCTCCTGGGGAGGTAGATCCTGCTGAATGACGCAGCTTGTTCCTCTGTGGTTTTTGCATCGATCTGCATCCTGTGACTCTCATCGTTCTTCTCTCCCTGCTCGTCTCTCCTTACTGTTGATCAACAACAACAGATCCATCCAACAGCCAGGGTGCAGCCTCCCAGAGAGACCCCCACATGTCGGTCAAATCAAACAGCAGTGTGGAGCTTGGCTCCCTCTACAGACACATAGAGGTAGTTGCACTGTAACGGAAGCTATATAGAACATGGCTCATACCAGTGACTAACTATATATATATACTGTATACACACACACACACACACACACACACACACACACACACACATAGAGACATATATTTACATTCTTCTTCTTCTTCTGTGATGCAGAATGGCAAATCAAATCTCCGCTCTCCCGATCAGGGAGGTGGAGGTGGGGGCCGGGTAGAGGTGGAGAGGGGCTACTGCTGCGTCTACCTACCTGACGGCAGTGCCTCCCTGGCCCCCACACGTAACGGCCAACCTATCAAAGACATGCTGGCCAGCCTGTGTGAGAAGAGAGGCTTCCCGCTGAGAGATGTCATCATTTACCTGCATGGGAAAGACAAGGTCAGGGCCTGGCACCAGCTTCACATCACTGTTCAGGCTGTTCATATCAAACACATCAACCCTGCCACGCTGGGGTTGATGTATTCATACTGCAGCAGACGGTATGAGACGGATGACTACCCACTTCCTGTTGCAGCATCCTCCCTCTTAGCCTCCGTCTGCATCATCTCACTCCATCGCTCTCACTTCTGAATCTTTATGAAAGTTGTTTTTAAATGTCGCCATCTGAAACTGACTCGGAATTTCTCTCTCCCTGCAGCAGCCCTTATCTCTGGACCAGGACTGCTCCGTGCTCCGAGATCAGCAGGTCTCCCTGGAGCTCAGGGTGACGTTTGCGTGAGTCAACTGTGTCACCTCCTTCGCTTCCTTTTTTTTTTTCTTCTGTCTTTCACATCCTAGCAGGCTTTCATATCCACTATGGCATATCACCTCTCACTGTGTTAGAGGGAAATCCTCTGGGTGATATCATTTTCATCACCATTCTCGCTGAATATGCAATTAGACAAGGTTCCACGTTAAATTTCATTTGTTTCCGATGTCAGAGATCCCTCTGTGATGACAGGATTTTCATCAATAGATTTTTAATGACGATGTCTTGCTGCTGCACCTTCTTCACCTTCTTGTTAATATGCATCTCAGGCTGGAGATTGCCTTCACTGGGAAGACAGTGGGGATCATGGTGAAGTCTAGTAAGACGCTGCAGGACGCCCTCTCTGCAGTGATGCAGAAGCACAACCTCAAACCACAGGAGGCCCTGGTCACCATGGTGAGTGTGTGAGACCATAATATAACATGTGCTTGAACAATTAGATGTCATTTGTTCATGACTTAATTGATTACTGACTTGGAGTTCTCATCAAATTGGGCACAGAAGGTGCGATTAATTTTTGTAACCCAGTCCTATCTGACAACTCACACAAATCATGTTATATTACAGCTAAATAAGCTCACATTCATAACTTCTCTCAATTTATCTGTTCAGTGAGCTGCTGTTGCTAGGCAACAGCTTTTGGTATATTCGCGTCAGTTAGCAAATTTGTAATTTTATTGTGATCACTGAAAAGGGGAATGTGTAACACATTTGTTTAGAGTAATTAATGAGATAACATAATTGTAGTAATGCATTAATCTGTTGTCCTCTGCGTTATGTATGAAAACCCATCATCTGTCATGTCCTGATGTTGGAAAGTGTGCGACTGGACTCTTTTTTTTTTTTTCCTGTTTTGTTTAAGGTTGGAACCAACGAGCCTGTGAACATGAGCAGCAACGTGTTCAGTTTGGCCAATAAGACGCTGCGACTTGAAAAATCCAAAGGTTAATATACTTGACCAAAACACAGTGTTTTATTTGAAAGTGATGTACGACTCTTTTTCCCATCTGATAGATACTTGATATGAAACTGTTTCTGCATTTCGCTGACAAAGTCCCTTCACTGTCCACTTCACTGCCCCAGGTCTTTTTCTGCTCTGATTTCTTAATGCGTTTGTGTGTCTCTCTTCGTCCTCTCATTCTTTTCTTTTGGTTTGAACTGTCTAAGTCCATTTAGTGTGCTCAGGCTTCTGTCACTTGAAGTTCACGCACCTTGGTTCCCGCCTGCTGAGCGACCAGAGTTAACTTCACTTTGGATCAGTGCTCCCCGCTTTCAGCTCCACTCGCTGCATTTAGGACGATGAAAGTGGCTTCATCCCAGGACGACCAATTTAATACTTATCAAGAGTTTTTTTTTTTTTAATCTGGTTGATGCTGGTGTTAAACCTCGTGGGGGAAGTTAGGAGTTAGGTTCTTTACCATCATCAGCAGACCACTGATGGGTTTTGTAGCAGATGATAAACTAATTTTGCCGTATCTTGTTTGGTTGGAACAGGAAAAGACCAGACCTTGATTTCCAGAGGCAGTGGTGCTGCTGTAGCCGCACAGGTGAGCCAGTGTTAATCAACTGACTTAAGGAAGAACAATGCAAGCTGCTGAGATACTCACGGTTATTATTATTTAATCAGAAATATAATGGAGGTCATCAGTTGAAGGCCAAGACTGTGTGTGAACATACACAATAACCTTGATTATATTCCTATTTAGATCATAATGATAATGACTGCCTTTTGTTATATCAGAAAAATACAGATAGTATCGTTATAAATATATATATTTGAATTCAGATAACAGCATTGTGTGAACGTTAGCAGTATGCAGTATATTAGGACGTGTATATAGACATGCACACATGCAATTTAAAAGCTGTGAATTGTTATTTCATACGGTGATAATGTTGGAGTCTTTATTTTGGTCTCAGGCAGGAACAGCGAGTGTCGGGGGTCCGGAGGTCCGATCGTCGCTGCAGGCAGACAGAGCTAAGACGCAGTCCAAGCCCAGTAAGAACCGCGAGATGGATGGTAGGAGACCTCAGCAGTGATATGATCATATGTCATATATGATGTATAAAAAATTGACAACCTGTCAACAAGGAATCCATAGGGCAATGAAGTTGTATGGATTTTTGCTTTTTTACCTCGGAAATAAAAATTCATTGTCAAAACAAGGTTCAGCAAGAAAATCAAGAAAAATAATCAGGTTATTTTATTTACCTCAACACAAAGGAACTTATATGGCTCTTTTCATCTTTGCCATATTTCTTAATATCATTTATTTTTTGATGACTTTTTGAAGTCTTTTCTGGTTTAAAAAGAGAGAAAGTTGTAAGATTTGCCTGCACTGTGTCAGACACAGATTCATTCATTTATTCTTAAAAGGAGTCACCATGATGTTTTGTCTGTGTCAGGGTTTCTGGACATGTTGACAAGAGCTCAGTGCTGCAGGGTTGATGACCAGCGAGGCCTCCTGACCAAAGAGCAGCTGGAGGTTCCTCTGTTCCTGCAGCTGCCCTCCAACCAGGGACAGGAGACGGCGTCAGAGGAGTCCGGTCCAACCGTCTCTTCCAAAGAGGGATCAGAGGACAAGAAATCTTTGTCTTCGGGTGCTGACAAAGGAAACGCTGATGCTGCTGAATCCAAATCTAAGGACTTAAAGGAAACTGAGGTTTAAAAGATGGACAAAGACGCGCAAACGCCTGGCAACTTGAAGTTCCCAATTGTCAGAAGATAAAAAAACTATTGTCTAAAATTGTTCAGCACTTTTTTTTTAAAAAAGAAGAAAAATTATTGTTTACATATAAGCTCTGAGACAGCAGTGTGCAACTGGTTGCCACAACTGGTTGCCACAACTGGTTGCCACAATTGGTTGCTGGCCTCTTGAGGCAATTGAAGAGGAAGAAGAAAAGAGATCATGGCAAACATTTATAGTGTCCTCTGGAAACACTACACAGTCTTCAAGGAGATGTTTGCCATGAACTGTTTTGTGCCCCCACTTAAATATGAAAATAACTGTTAGCTCAACCTTTCACCCTGGAACCAATGGTTTGTTTTTGAATGGCCTCTCTCTGTTATTTAATGTTCGTCTAACATGACCCACACAAGCTCCTTCAAACTCTAAGCAGAATCATACTTGTGTGTGCAGAAAATGGTGACTGTCCAGATGGGCTTTTTGACGTGTATTGCACTACGTGTTGTCTTTATGTCTATTGAGACTATTGAATGTTTTTACACTTTTATAGCTTTTAACATTTCAAATGGATATGTTCACACCGTGTGCCCACTTGATACTGAGATGTATGCTTGCTTTCCCTAAATGTCTTTGTTTTGCTGTGAAGCCACTTTTCAGAAGCCCTGGTCACGTCCTGTCTTCTCGCCACTTTGGATTATAATCTGCATAATTAGTAATCTGCCCTACTACAGGGAGTCGATTAGACATTACCATCACAGGGTGTATCCAAAGAAAATTAAACAGATTTTATGGTGAAACGTGATCCTTTGCGTTTGCTGTTGGGGAAAACAGATGGCTGGTTTCAGTTGTGAGACCTCAGAATGGGATTTGTTTTTTGAAATGAATCACTGAGATCAGTTCCTGTTGTGTGATTTGTTTTTACCAAATGGGTCTGTGACCCAGTGGACAGGCTGCGTGAGTCATGAGACACCACCTTCCCCATATGCTGTCATGCAATGATGTCATTTTTGCACAGTGACGGGGAACGGTTGCAGGGCTGTGATTGGCCCTTTCTGTTGGCTTTGCAGCCAATGATTTACCTCATCTGTCGACCGACTTGTTGCTGGAAGGTGTCTTCCTCTTGGAGGACTGTTATGTGGTGTATCTGGCCATTGTGTGGGTTCCAAAACAAATTAGCTGAGTCATAGGCAGAATCATGCACAGGAATGACGTCAGCATCATCCATATGTCAGAGCACAGAGATGTCTCACACCCACCTTTTCTCATGTCACCAGCAATGATGGCACTTCACCTCACATAATGAGCGGAGATGATTCTGTCAGTGTTAGATTGTGTGCAGATTAAAATACCTGTTTGTCTCACCCACAGGTTCTGACCATCAGGCAGGAGACACACATGCACAGCTCTGCCTGGCACACCTGGTGTTTTTTTGTGTGTGTGTGTGTGTGTGTGTGTGTGTGTGTGTGCAGCTATGTGTGTCCATGCGTGTATGAGTGTTTCATCGGCGGTGCTATGAATGGGCAGAGAGGCGTGTGCTCTCACAGACACCACAGCAGCAGTGAGATGAGGAGTGCCGTCTACTCCACCGCACGCCTGCTGAACTGAGAGAGGAGAAGAAGAGGAGGAGGAAGAGAAGAGAAGAGGTGAGTGTCTGTAATTCCCCCAAGCATTTCATCACTATCATTCTTCTGCTGTGATCGCTGTCTCTGTACAGTCGCTATATGAGTCTGTCACTCCCATCATTCATTCTCCCCCCTCCTGACTGTCTTCTGCTTTCTTGAGATCATCTCATTAACCTTTGTTTTCATTCCATTCTCTGGTCTGCTGTGTAGTTTGTAGTATGTAATTGGTTTTCAGTTCATTAAAGTGTTCTTTAATGAAACCATCTGTGAGTGGGGAGATCAGAGCCTCACTCAGCCTTTGAGGGTCCTGCAGAGGAATAATTAACAATCACAGCCCATCCATCAGATCAACGTGTGTATAAGATGTGCAGTGAAATATTCTGCTCAGCCGGGTGAAGGACATGCTTGGTGCTCAGTGTGTTAAGTATGGAAGGGATGGTGCGTTCGATGGCAGCGTGTCAGTTATCAGATGAGCTGCACATGCCTGTGCTGTGATTCAGCTCGGGAGCAGCTGTGTCAGGCAACTTCAGACACAGTCATCCAGCCGTGGCACTTTACACTCCGTGTGTGCGTGTGTGCGTGTGTGCGTGTGTGTGTGTGTGTGTGTGTGTGTGTTTGAATAGGGCAGACGAGACAACCTATCATCATCAATTACAGGACATTATGTCCTTGTCAGTGGGAGCTGAGTCTGAATGTGCTCTGTAACCAGCAGCTGGTCATACCTCTCCCTGGTGCTGCCACAGCCTCTGTATGGAGGTTAGGGTACTTTAATGTAGGGTTAGGGTTGGTCAGAGTAGGGAAAATAGAGTGAGTTCAGGGTTGTGTCGGTGAGGAGGTAGGATGGAGTTGGAGTTAGGAGGTTCATGCTGAGGAACATTCACATTATTATTCTCCAAATCTTCATTATTATAATATCATTCTGTTTTTTGCCTGTTCTCAGCCGCCATGGCCTCCTCCAGTTTTTGTCTGTTTTTAACTTTGGGAAGTGAAAACTTTTTTGTACTATTTATACTTTTATCAGCATTCAGCTTATTCTGCATTTTCTTCCCGTTCTAATGAACAGTGATAATTACTTACTCTAAAAGCCGGGTCTCATCAGGACTGTGGGCGGTGGATTTAAATCACAGGAATGGATTTTCTGATTATGTAATGCAGATGTGCACATCTGTATTTTACTCACAGTTGTATGAGAGAAGCAGTTTTCTATGCTCACCTCAAGTTGAGCGTTGTTGACTATGTCACTTATTGTGTATTAATCAGTGGGGTAATACTCAAAGCAGCTGCGGTGCATCAGCTCCAGCTCCGGTATAAAACCTGTTTGGCTGTCGCCATGCCTTTGCCCTCTGATAAGTGCTCCCGTAAACAAAGATGGGCAGAGAACGGACAGAGAAAGGCAAGTCGGTAAATCAGTCTCCATCAGGCGATTTCCTTTAGTGAGCAGGTCAGAGAGAGAGAGAGCACTCAGGACTGACTGAACGCCCGCTCTGCCATCAGGATGGAGATTCTCCTCCTCTGCTCCTCACAGGGCTATAATGCACATTTCAAAGTGAGTGCAGGCAGTACAACAGCACAGTCTCCCCCTGGGTGAGCCAGCTGAACCATCGTGGAAGTGGTAATAGGCCTTGTATGAAAGTCCCTCTGGTGCACGTTGTTCAGTTGTGTTATCTAATGGTGCCTAGCAGGTATAAGCTTGCTGAATATCACATATATTCCAAACCAACTGGGACTTTTCCCTGCAGCATCAAATGTGTCGTAACCATGACCACTGACGTCAGCCATCACAGTGGGTGAGTGAGTTCCTGTCGACTGGCCCCCATTCATTCTTTATGAGCCCTAAGCTGAATGTTTCCTGTGGAGCAGCAGGGACAGGTGGAGATCAGGGTGGTAAACAATCCATTGTCACTTTAGTTAGATCTAGAAGTGACTTAAAAAAAAAAAAAATCTTTGCTCTGTGTGTGAGCTTATCTCACACACCAGATCTCCAGATTATATTTTTTATAGATACTCTGATAACCTGCTTTAAAAAGAGATTTCCTCAGTGTGAACTCTTACCACACACACACACACACACACACACACACACACACACACACACACACAGCTCTGGCAACATCAGTAGGTGCATTACTGCCATATCACATTACATTACATCACATTACATTACATTACATTACACACTGGACAGCTACGTAAACACATCACACGGCTACACATCAACAATTATCTTGTCTTGAATACCCGTCTTATATTATTACTTTAATAATAAGAGATGTGTTGATGGTCAGATCAAGTGTTCCTAATTCTCTGATGTCATCCTGCAACCACAGCCCCATCTGTGTCGCCTCCATTTAAAAGCCCGACCAGTAAACAACCCATTCATGCTGAGATGGCAGTTTTTTCTTGACGTGATCGAACCAGTCAGGCGTCAGACAGAGTCAGACATCGACAAGCACCACTGACAGAATTGTCTCGTGCAAATTGATCCAGACCCGAAGGTGTTTTGTCCCTGACCCCCATGGCTCCTGGCTCCGGCTGCTGCCAGGTGGTCACTGTGGCCTTTCACTTCTGCAGGGGGTGGTTGGTGGTTTTTGTCCTGAGAGTGAGTGTTGACGTCTTTCTGACTCCTACCTATTTTTTTTTGTCTCTTTGAGGGATTGTTGTATTTTCTTCTCAACACAAACGTTTTTCAATAGAACGGCTGGATGGAGGTCTTTTTACCGTGTAGTCTTGACCAGTGTGACTTCATTTTGATGTTTTGTTTGGAACAAACCAGAACCATTGGAATGGCAGTGTCTGTTTCCTGTGTAGTATCAAAGAAGTGTCAAACTCCAGTGTGAGTCCACTGAAGCAAATCCCATGAAGTGAACCTAAACGTGTGTAACAGTCGCCATCTAGTGACGAGGAACCATAACTGCAGATTTCCCAGCGTGCCTGTGAGGTGATTGATTACTGTGCATCAGGGCTCTTGTGATATCAGTGTTAATCTGGGATCAGTAAAAACCGGTCCTCTGATATTGTGTAGCCGTTGTTGTGAAATGTCTGATATTGTTGCATAAACAAGCAAATGTCTGAAAAAGTTTCCCTTCGTCCTGTCTCCAGAGGCAGTTTCCAGAGGACATCAGCCATCTTAAGCCTCTGTCGTCACTGAACATCTCCAGAGATCAGTGTGGGAGGAAAACGAGTCAGCCATGGAGCAGAAGACAAATGAGGTGTGTCAAAGCCTGATACGCAAAAACGCCGGAGTCGATCTGGCCGTGTTTTTAACGCAGGCATCCGTCTCTCTCTAGAGTCCCAGCACCACCTCTCCTCAGAAGCACATGAAGAACAGGTCCAAATCCACAGAGGAGATGCAGCAGTCACGGAAGGTGAGCGGCACACTGATGCACACGCATCCTCCAACCCCGCCACTGATCCTATCTCTGACTGCTCTGTTCACATCTCACAGGCCGTTTCATCACAGAAGTCCCTCCCAGGCAGACCAGAGCTGGACAGAGTCAAGGTGCCTATGTTCTTATATATCAGTGCAATAAATGTACATGCAATATATATATGCATAAATATATACATGTATAGTAGAGTCCGGTGAGAAAGTGTAGCATATAAAATGTGCATGGCTTTACTGCAGGCTGAGCATGAGATGGATTTGTTTGGTTCTGTGTTGCAGGAGTGTCCTGAGGGCTCTGACCTGCCCTCGCCCTCCACTGAAGAACTGAAGTGACAATCGGACAAACAAAGCTCCCATCACGTTAAATGATCGTTATAAAAGCAACATGACTCATACACAAAAATGTCCATATGCACACATACTAATTCCTGAGGATACAAGTGAAACACACAATTATGTGATGATTGGTTCAAGAAACTGCATAGAAATGGTAAACTGACCACAAGCAAACTCATTCAATCTGAGACAACTGCATTTAAGCAAACTGACACCCATGATGTTATTGTTTCATTGTCGATTCATTGTGAGTGTCGATACACACGATACATGGAATACAGTGATCTCGCGCTGGTCCCCACTCACACCTGTAATGACACACGTCAGTGCAATGCATCTGTTTAATGAATGTGTTTGATGATGATCATGATGATGACGACAACAATTCTGTGCTGTGAAAATGTGTAAAGCCGATAATCCACATGCTCTGAGTCGTTTGTGAACGTGTGCACCAAAAAAAGAAAAGAAAATGCAACTAACATATTTAAGGGAGACGCGTGTTTTCACTAAGCTGGTATCACACATACTGTAGAGTACGTCTTCATAGACCAGCAGCCATCTGAGTGTCACTGTCCATCTCAGTATACACACACTGTGCCTGGTGGGGGTGGGTGGGTGGGTGGGTGGGTGGGGGTGTTGGAGAGTGGAGGGCCAGAGCCATAATGTGAACCTCACTGAACCATCACGTTTAATAGAACATTCATATAATCATTTCATTGTTTTTGTGATGTACAAATAAATATGTCGTTATAGACGCGTGCAATACACGGATGTACACATGCATCACTCGCCATGCGTCCACTGATAAACCGACGTGTTTCTCCTGTGTCCTTCACTTAATAATAGACTGAGGGCTTGATGAAACATCACCTGGTTTATTCCTCAGTGCTGATTAACACTGGATAACAGCCCACTGAGCGGCAGAACAGGACTAACGGCGTGCACCTGTGCAGCATGGCGATGGGCAGGTGTTTTGATTGGCAGGGTGGTTTTGGTTTATCCCCATCAGCATCCCAGTGTCTTGCACATGTGGAGAGGGGATCAGCAGCAGCACGGAGGGTTTTTTACCAAAGAGCCGTGGAACCGTGCCAGCGATGTAGACAATGCCATGTGTCTGCACAAGTGATGACGTGTGTGTGTGTGTGTGTGTGTGTGTGTGTGTGTGTCTGTTTCTCTTTCCCACTGCTTAATGCCACCCCACATCTCCAGGATTTCTCCCTCCACCACACCACCACCCCCACCAGCAGCAGCAGCAGCAGCTTGGGCTCTGGTCCAGCTGCCTGCACAACAACAGAGCCATTATCTCGCTCCGGCTCCCAGCTCTCATAACAGGTTGGGAAAGTAACAGCTCAGTCTGGGAGGTTATTAAGTTCTGCTCCTCTGAGTTCAGGGATGCAGAACTGAGGTCAGCAGCTTTGGCAGATTTGGTCGAGAGCACTGCTGATATAACAGAAGCACTCGCCGCTGGTCTAATTATTAACAATTACCTCATCACTCAGGCCATCATAACGTTCTCCCACGGTGGAGAGGAGACTGACTGTGAGTCGTGGATGTGTATTCAAACATCCAGCAGATGTGTTGAAAACACTTCCACTGACTTGTCTAATGGAAGTAATGATCGTTTAATATAACAGGGTGAAGGTGGTTCTGTGAGTATATGATTCCTGAATTCTTCCAACATTTCCCACTAGATGTCAGATTCCTCCTGCTCACGGATGTGAGACTTCAGCAGAGGGACATTATTCATACCAGACAGTCCCCAACATGGTGGAATCTCTATCTGGCCTCAGAATCGGACCTCTGCACAAACGCCATTCATCAGCTAATACACAACGTGATCCCTCAACATACGCATCATTAAGTTAGGGCTGTGTGGCCATTGATTAACTCTGAGGTGTCTGGTGGTGAGGCGAGTTCATCGGGGAGGGATGAGGTGTTCCTCCTGACACCCACACACCTGGCTGCTTTATTTAAAGGGGATTTACACTTCAGTCCAATGCTTTTCCTTTCCTTTACACACCACCCGAGTCAAGGTAAGATAAAACCCACTGACAAATAATCACAATCTATAACACATTTGTGTAAATATCAGTTGTTACTGCTAAAGATTCAGTGATTGATCTTAAAGATAAACCAATCATAAAATCATGGCCTTTTATCCAGCGAGGTGGATCCAGCACCCTGTGGGGGGACGATGGGAAATCAGCTGCTGTTCACTGACAACCGCTGCTAAACGTTCTGCATTTCTTTAATTTCACTACTTTAAGTGAAACTGGGTAATTAACACTCCGGTGACACAGAAACAGAACAGAAATGTACAGCGTGTGTGAGTCATGGTGACGGCACACTCACTAATTTTGTACAGAGAGAGGGAGATGAGCGAGGGGCAGGTGGGTTAGTGGGTAGCATTCATCACACACACGCACACACACATTCAGAGTTTATTCATCTGCAGTCTATTGGATGTGTCTCACACACACACACACACACACACACACCCACATGACGAAAGACGCACATATGCTAAACAAGACCTCTGTGCGTGTGTATCAGAACCTGCTGGGAGGATGCTGGCTCACAAAATAAGAATGATGCAGTGGTTGTAATTACTGTAATTTCGCCTGCTGTAATTACTGAACTCACTTCCAGCCTTTTTGCTTTTAAGCGACACCACCAGCGCCCCCCTCCTCCATCAGAATCCCCCAAATATGGGCAAGTGGCTGACTTGGAAGGAAAAAAAAGAAGCGGGGGGAAAAAACGATTTTGTTAATCTGAGCGCGTGAAAACCTCCAAAGGCGGCAGACAGTCCCTCTCAGAGACGACTTGCAGCTGCAGCTGCAGGAAATGTGGAGCAGGACAAGTTGCATGGAAGCTTATGTTTCCTTATTGATTCCGGCGAGGTGAGGGGACGCCATGTGGCGTGATCCTTGATTTGACGTGACCTCAAACCAAGGACAAATGCCAACTACAAGCAGTGTGGGCCGCGCTGACGCTCCCCTAACTGCCTGTCTGTTGATCTCAGTTAACGTGGTGAGACAGGCCTGTCGCTCTCATTCGGTTTCTGCTTACAGCTGCAGGTGGCTGATAAACACGTTCATCCCACATGTTCCCTTTGCATCCTCTGACTCTAATCACCTGAACGTCTCCTCACAGGGCCGAGCGCACCATGTCCTGTCGATCCATAACCATAGTGACCTGTGGGAGGAGCACTGGACTCGTCTACAGTGGTAAAGTTCTTCCTTTAATTCATCATTCATCTGTATTGATGAGTGAAATGCCCCCCGGGTAACCCTGCACAGATGAGTACACTCCTCTTTCTCTCTGATATCAGATGTCAGACTGCACGGCACTCAGCTCTCCTCACTGCCCAAACCCCCCCTGGAGGAGGACAGGGAGTCCGGCATCGGCTCCACCCTCGACCTCAGCAGCAGTTCCGAGGGCCATAACCAGCGTCCCAAACGCCACTCGAATAAACGTGCGCTCGGGGAGGCCGACGCACCCCCCCCACAGACAGGTACCAGAGGCACACACACTCATCCATCCAGCGGGAAGGTAGCAGGCCAGAAAACAACAACAGAAGCTGAACCGCACGCTCATTAGATCAGGACGTGACACAGAACCAATGGGATCAAATAAGCAAACTATCTGGCTTCACAGAGGGGGTTGCAGTGTGTTGGCACTGACTTTGCTCTGTACACGTGAGCTTGCACAAGGCGACTATGTCTCTTAGTTAGAAAAGAAAAATCATGCAAAAAAATAAAAAATTATGTTGAGGTCAAAAACAAACCTGTTAGTCGACCCCTTGATTTCAGGCACATGCCGAGGCTTCCTATATCTCTCAGCTTGTTGATGTTTGGAACAGACAGATCTCCTTGGGCCAAAGCAGTGACCACGAACAAGGCCGCTGAGCTCCTCATCCATGTGGCCAAGATCCCTCTGCTCTTCGTCCTCCTCTTCCTCTTCGTTTGCTCTCTGGACATCCTGAGCTCTGCCTTCCAGTTGGCAGGGGGTAAGTGCTCTAACCTTCACTGCCCCCTCAGCGGGTTGACTCAGCCTGTTGATGTTTGATGACTAAGTGAGTCACTGCAGAACAGTCACACTGTCCAACTCATGCCCTGCTGTATAATTCACTGCTCCATCCAGTGACCTTTCTGGATTCGGGGAAACAAGTGGTTTGAATATTGCTTCACGTTGCTGCTGGCATCTTTGTCATGCACTGAATGTGTTTCTGTGTTTGTGTCTGTGTGTGTGTGTGTGTGTGTGTGTGGACGGCATATTTAACCAGGTAAAGTAGCGGGGGACATCTTCCAGGACAATGCGGTGCTGTCTAACCCTGTGGCAGGGCTGGTGGTTGGGATCCTGGTTACCGTGCTGGTCCAGAGCTCATCGACCTCCACGTCCATTGTGGTCAGCCTGGTGGCGTCTGGATGTGAGTGGGCGCAAACAAACGCGTGTGATTGTGTCGCTGAGATGTAGCGTGAGTTTTAGCACCAACACGCTCTATACTCATTCAGCTGTAGATATGTGTTAGGAATCCTTGTACAATCGCTGCATGCAAAGACACAGGAGCATAGAAAACTCCCATCAACGTCAAATCAATTTGATGGATTAATTTGTGGTTTATGGTTAGAACCTCAGACTTCTGGCTCCAAGCCCAATCACCATTCATTTTCCCTCTGGTCCAGACAATAAATTAGGCTGCTTCATTTGCTGTGTAGCTTAAAGGAAGATACTGTTGAATATGGCTTCAATTAAATCAACAAATGTAAACAAATTCATTAATGTTGGGCCAAAAGTTTTATCCCCACATAATTACAACTGGTCAGTTTTAAACTGCAAACCAAACAACCATGAAGCATGCCCTCATATCCTGCAGCATGGAATAAAGGATAAGGCTTACGCTATTTTAAATTTTTATTATAGTCGACTAATCCATTCAAAAGAAAACACACAAGCAGAACGCTTTTAGCTCGTCTCGCAATATTTTGACTTTCCAGCACCAAACATAGTCCACATTTTTTTTTAAACTTCCCATACTTAAGGTGAAAACTTTTGTCGATCACACCTCATTAGACTCACACACAGTGAGGGGCC
Organism: Trinectes maculatus; assembly: GCA_016785345.1. Classification (NCBI taxonomy): domain Eukaryota; kingdom Metazoa; phylum Chordata; class Actinopteri; order Pleuronectiformes; family Achiridae; genus Trinectes; species Trinectes maculatus. Next base: position 110,166 of record JAFBJQ010000470.1, on the reverse strand, counting down.
GACCTGTAAATCCATTTTTTTTTGCGGGTTAAAGTGAATCAGTATGCCGTTGTCGCCTCGCTGCTTCCAACGCTTTTCTGTCAGAGAGCTAGGAAATGAATAAACATAGGTAATTAACAAAGGGAAGAAAGAGATGCAGAGGCATGAATGCGCGCCTATGAGTGTGTGCAATTGCCCTTTAGTTCATTATCACCATAGACATCCTCAACAATAAACCCCCCTCGCAGAGTGTGGAGGCTAAGCTGTTTCCACTCACCTGCACATTACAATCACCTTTCAGTTCCATTAAAACACATGTCGCATGCTGAAATGGTGGAGGTCATGTATAGTAATTATCTGCATGACGCATCGCTCTTCACGGTGAAGACAGGCGTCCATACACTCACAGTGTGTGTTGTTTAACTCTCGATGCCCGCATGCTGATGACTTTCAAGTGAAACATATGTTTTTTCTGTGCGGTGTCACCCCACAGTGTTAGAAGTGAGGTTTGCCGTTCCGATCGTCATGGGCTCCAACATCGGCACCTCGGTCACGAACACCATAGTGGCCATGATGCAAGCGGCGGAGAGGACCGAGTTTCAACGGTGGGTGAGGACCAGAGGACCGGTGGAGGATGAGTGTTGTGGAGGCAGAGGAGCAGGGAAGAAACCAGACTGAAATGGAAAAGTGAAGAGGATAAGTGGGGAGGTGCGGGAACAAAGGGTTGAAGTGGTGGTAGTGCAGAGGAGAAAATCAGAGAGCGAAGAGAAGTTATTACCAGCTGGTTGCTGCCTCTGCCTCGGCCTCCATTTGGGTGTAATTTCTTTAACTGTGACAATAATGTCCCCAGTTCACACTGGTGATCCGATGCCAGTCGCCCTTTGGCATGGAAAGATATGGCAAGGACCAGATGGCGTGTTACCCAATATGTGTCTGGCGCAATAACCATAATTTATTAATCCTTTAAAGTCATCTCACTCACACTGAGTCAAAACCAAAATGCTCACACAAAAATTAATCTGTGAAAAGCAGATTACTGAGCAATCACTCAGAGTCGCTGATGCTGGCGGCTGACCTTCCCACACCGTGTTATTGTGACCCGCTGCAGGGCCTTTGCTGGCGCAACGATCCACGACTGCTTCAACTGGCTGTCGGTCCTCGTCCTGCTGCCGCTGGAGGTCGCGAGCGGCCTCATGACTCGCCTGTCCCACCTGCTGGTCACCGGCTTGCAGCTGCGGCCAGGTGAAGACGCACCTGAGCTGCTGAAGGTCATCACTGAACCCATCACCAGGCTCGTCATCCAGGTACAACAGTCAACCGGTCGACATTTTTTGTGTGATGAAGTGTTTCAGTGATAATTTGAGAACTGGAAAATTGATTTTTCCTTTCAGCTGGACAAGTGTGTTATCACAGGGATCGCCCTGGGGAACGAGGACATGAGGAACAGGAGCCTGGTGAAAGAATGGTGCCACTCTGATCTTGTTATGGTAACGGCTCTTCTCCACCGCTGTCTCTTACACACACACACAGACGCACCCTGTCACACACACTGGCGCCAACGAGCCTGTCGCTGCTGCCAGGAGTAATCACGGCTTCTTTCTCTCTTCCTTTATATTTATCGCTTCCTTTAAGCACTCGGAAAACGTGAGCGCCGAAAACTGCGGCGTCAGTCCCGACTCGTCTCATCCGCCGGTGAAATGTGAGTTCACGCTCAGTCATCTTCACTTTGGAGGAAGATGGAGCTCATTTTCATTATCGTCCTATATTATTCCTGAATCCTGTTAAAAAAAAAATCCAACCACGCTGGCTGTCATGATGATTTGTGACCGTCCCTCTGCAGGTGGACATTTGTTTGTGTCCACCACGCTCTCAGACCTTGGCGTGGGTCTGATTCTTCTCGCCGCCTCTCTGGCTGTCCTCTGCACGTGTCTGCTGCTTCTGGTCAAGCTGCTCAACTCCCTTCTTAAAGGCCATGTGGCAAAGGTCATCCATAAGGTCATCAACACAGGTGCGCATGTCTGGAATTTAGTCTGCATGAAACCAGAGTGTGGAAGAGACTGGCATCGTACATACACTACTGTTTCACTGGGTCATCTCCATCCCTCCCTCTCTCATCTCTACAGACCTGCCGTACCCACTGGGCTGGCTGGCTGGATACATGGCCATGTTTGTGGGTGCAGGAGTGACATTTGTGGTCCAGAGCAGCTCTGTCTTCACCTCAGCCATGACTCCCCTTGTGGGTGAGTGACGCAATACAAATTCATTTTTATATCGAGGTTGTATATTTTTTGAAATTCATTTCAAATAAATGTGTAGTGTGATCGTTTGTGGAGCGAAACCGAGTCTTTGCTCATCGTGACCCCGCGGTTACGTCTCATTGGTTTCATTTGGTTAATTAATTGTTCGGACAAAAATCGCAGTCACTTTAACGGCATGTTTTTCCAAGTCATTAAAACATGGCAGAGACAAAATGACTAAAAACAACATTTTTTCCCCCTCTGTCAATCATTACTGAATAAAACAGGGTGATCAGCAGCTCGCTGACTGAGCTGTTCCTTTTCAAAACAATGGTTCCTGCTTTCTGTTATTGTTATTTTAAAAGCCATTTACTGCTACAGTAACAAATTAACAACGCGCGGAGCAAAGGTTTACTTGATTGCTTCAGCGGTGTATTTAATGATTAATTAATACCCCCGTGTTTTCATGCTGAGGAGAGAATTCCTCAAACTTCCTTGTTGACTTATAGCTCGTTTCCAAGCCAGATGGGGCCAAATAAGGGCAGAGGCCTGCTCATTTCCACCGATGGAGTCTTGTGACGTTCGCAAGAACAGGTTGCATAACTGGCGCCATGTGCCACGGGCTAAATGAAGCATGTAAAGTCCCAGTCGTCAGCCTGCTACACAGTGATAGATGCGAGATGGGAATAGTTTCTCATCTCAAACAGGAATATGAAATAAAGCTAAAGGGCAAGCGACTAAACGAGTGGAGGAGGATTTCCAATCCACAGACACTTAATTTGTGTAATTAAGGATTTGTTTCTTTTACCTTGGCTCTAACTCCTCTTCACTCCTCGCTCTCAACATGTCACACATCATGTATTATAAAACAAACCTGGCCAGTAAGAGACAGAGAACAATCATTATCCCACAACTACATAGATGCTGGAGCAGAATTAGGTGTCAGCTGCTGCCAAGCAGCCACTCATCATCTCTGGCTAAGTTATAAATCACCCTCTGTAACTGCACTGTTGCTTTTTTAAATGTTGGCTTGTGTTTGTCCTAAACAGCACGCAGAAATGATTTGATATTTTCTCTTTTTATCTGAGGTGTAATTTGAGTCAAATAGTTTGAATTGTTGAAACGGCTCCTTTTAAAAAGCCAGGGTAATAGCCTTCATGATTCTCAGCAAATGTTCTTACATCATTCTTTTATTGTTGTACCTATCGACTGTTTCTCCTTCTTATATAACACAGTGAATAAAAATTTTATTAGCTTCTCAGAAATGTTTCCCACCAAGCACAGATTCCTGCTTTTTACGAGTTTGATTTGTGTAGCTTCTCTGTGCGGAGATAAAAACGGAGGCATAGCGAGATCGTTTATCCTCACTGACACTTGTCTGTGTCACAGCGTTTATTTAAAGAGACGGTGATTGTGGTCCATTTAATGCAAACGTGGTGTCAAGTGCATTGCAAAGCAAGCCATTCGATTTACCTGTGAAATCAGTATTTGATTTAACTCTTGGTACTGATATCTCCCTCAGGCATTGGCGTGATCAGTCTGGAACGGGCCTATCCTCTGACCCTGGGGTCAAACATTGGCACCACTGCCACGGCCCTGCTGGCAGCTATGGCCAGTCCTGGGAACAAGCTGGCAGCAGCCATACAGGTAGACTTACGTTTCCTGAATGAAATCAACATGAATATATTGTACAGAGACGAGAAGAGTGGAAGAAGAACAATGTAAAACAGCATATTGATAATTATCAGTATTATTGATTTTAGTGTGAATGGCCCTTTGAATCCATATTGCAACACTGGACAATCACTGTCACATGAAAACACAATGATTAATGAATTCTCCTTTAAGCACTTACATAGTCCATTTTATATTTGTACACAGATTGCTCTGTGTCACCTATTGTTCAACGTCTTTGGCATTCTGCTGTGGTATCCGCTCCCCTTCATGCGTCTGCCGATAAGGATGGCTCGTGTCCTTGGGAATCGCACGGCGAAATACCGCTGGTTCGCAGTCTTGTACCTTCTCTGTTGCTTCGTTATCCTCCCCTCGCTGGTGCTGGGCCTGTCATTGGCCGGCTGGAGGGTGATGGTTGGCGTTGGGGCTCCTTTCCTTGGCGTGACCATCTTTATCGCCATAGTAAATATGTTGCAAGCTCACGGCCCCCGTCACCTGCCCACCAAGTTACAAAGTTGGGACTTCCTGCCCCAGTGGATGCGCTCTCTTAAACCACTCGACCGCCTCATCACCAAGGCCGCAGTCTGCTGCAGCTCGCCACGTGAAGAGTGGCGAGCAGAAGAAGACGAGGACCGCATGTCAACTCAGACAACATCTGTCAACGCGAAATTAGAGTCTGCTCAGAGGAAGACGGAGCTGGCATATGACAACCCAGTCCTGGACTTCCTGGATGAGAGCAGACCAGGTGTACGGGTTCTAAAACTGAAAGGATTAGAGAGGTGCAACAGTACTCCACTGTAGGTGAACTAAAAACAGGGGCCTATTTGATGACCCATTTTGACAATATCTTGACATAAGTACAGAAAAATATAAGTTCAACAATTTAGTGCTAAGAGAAAACGTCACAATGTTATTGTTAACCTTCGTCTTAATCCTAGTACCACGTGGATCAGTGCTAGATTATTATCTTAAAAGACCATGTACTCGCTTGTTATGTAAGTGTTGGTGGGCGACTGGATACACACAGACACTAAGCTTTCAAAGAATCATCGCATTAGTTACTTGATGTTATTTACAAAGGAGTGTATGAATGTGCTGCTTGTGTGTGTGTGTGTGTGTGTGTGTGTTTGTCTACGTGGGTGAGTATGTACACTCCGGAGGTGTTGATCAATGTGTGAATATGCACTGTGACAATGGATTGCGTGTTTAGGAATTGTTGGCGCTCCACAGTCTGTGGATGTGAAGAGAGAAATCATAGTCATACTCCCTTGCTATCGCTTGCAAGGTGACAGACAGTGGAATGACAGTGCTTTGCAAACAGGATGAACGTGCAGATAAAACAAATGACAAGACTGTTTATGTCTTCTGGTAAAATTACCACCCGGTGTTGTAACAGTCAAAAAAAGAGACGCCATTCATTCCTGTGTGTCTGCCACGCAAGCACTTGTCACTGGACTTTTCTTTGATCATTCAAAGATCATGCTAATCTGCAAATGTACAATCTGGACATTATTTTTTTTGTTTCAACAAAAGCAGCTTGCTCTCATCATATTCCTCTGATCCCGCCATACCTTTTAATGTTTCAGTGTTTCAAATGAGTTGCAGCCATCGCTCCCATCTGACTTTGCAGTCTGGATGGTGTTTGCATCATCCTGCTGAATCTAACCTGAACCTCGGAGGCTTTTCGACAGCAGTCTGAGCCAAAAGGGGAGGGGGACCGGGAAAAAGAAAGTTCGCCTTTGCATGCACTCTGAAAAACAAACCCTTTGCACAGAACTATTGTCTGTCTGAGAGCTGAGTTGAGTGCATAGTATTTCTTGTGTGGGTGCACTTTGGATCAGCGTTGTAGTCCAGCAGGGTCGAGCAGGGTCCTGCCAAGTCCTCATGTCCCAGGGGGTCACAGTAAAGATCTGGCAGAGGCTCTGATGTCATTAGATAAAGATTAAAATAACGTAAACGTAATGTAAACTTGCTTCGTGTTGTGCTAAAGGCTCATGGGATTTTTACTTTCAGTACCCAGGTGCTATTGCAGCAGTCATTTATCTATAGCTACCTTGCTCTGTGGGATGTCGTTAAATATTTCTCAAAGGGATTTCAGGACAACATGCTCAGTCATTGTTATTATCCAGAGAACTCATTGCTGCTGAAACAACACTTTGATTGCAAACCTTAACGTTGGCCAAGCCACCAGCAAAATGGAGATCTGCAGTATTGTACCAGAGGGTTCCATGCTGGGTGTGTCTGTTTGCCTGTGCCTTTAATAAAAAGAGTAATTATATGTATCCATGTTTAATAACATTTAATGAAAAAGATTGATGACTCACTACAATCATTACGGTGCAAAAGTCTGATTACTTGCCAACCCATTAAAAGTTGCAAATAAACACAGCAATAATGCTGAAGGTTATAATTGGCCTTTGCTTCCAAACAGTTCATCAGTCGCAGTAATAATTTAATAGCCATAACCTTTGTTCATAATAAAAATGTATATTCTCAGATGTATAACAACACAACTTTCTAAAGGGAAGGATTCTGGGCCGTTGTGTTGTTTCATGCCCTTTCAGGACAACATGCTCAGTCATTGTTATTATCCAGAGAACTCATTGCTGCTGAAACAACACTTTGATTGCAAACCTTAACGTTGGCCGAGCCACCAGTAAAATGGAGATCTGCAGTATTGTACCAGAGGGTTCCATGCTGGGTGTGTCTGTTTGCCTGTGCCTTTAATAAAAAGAGTAATTATATGTATCCATGTTTAATAACATTTAATGAAAAAGATTGATGACTCACTACAATCATTACGGTGCAAAAGTCTGATTACTTGCCGACCCATTAAAAGTTGCAAATAAACACAGCAATAATGCTGAAGGTTATAATTGGCTTTTGCTTCCAAACAGTTCATCAGTGGCAGTAATAATTTAATAGCCATAACCTTTGTTCATAATAAAAATGTATATTCTCAGATGTATAACAACACAACTTTCTGAAGGGAAAGATTCTGGGCCGTTGTGTTGTTTCATGCCCTCAAAGCTTTACCAGATGTAAAATTATTTGGATTTACACTTGAGCATTTTCTTCTTGAAGAAATTCACGTTGACAACTTCAAATACAGAACTCACTCACAGACAATGTTATTAAAGCTTTCAGGACATGGAGAGTGTTTGTTCACAGTAACAGAGCTGAAAATAATCCAACATTATTCTGCACCTCTTGTGAAAACAAAACTCTTCTTTCAGGGTCAGTAGCTGTAGTTAGGTCAGCACTGTGTGGGCCCAATGGGACACAATGTTTACCCAAACCCGACAAGAGCTGCACCACTCACCCTTATGTTTAAATGTTCACTCTTTACTTTTACTTGTTGGCTCGAGTCCACTTTACCCACAAAACTCTTGTAATGCACTTTGTGTTGTATGTGTTTGCATTAGGTTTTCTAGTCATGGGTATTGCCATGCTTCATGAAACCGTGAGGACGCACTGGAATGAAATTGTTTTCTGATGCAGTGACCTTGTATGATTATGGAGCTGCAGGCCGACACATACTAACACATGATCAGACCTCGACGGCCATGACAGAATGAGGCAAAATGTATTAAACGAGGGTGAAGCGTAATGTCTAAACTCATGGAGGAAATTGATAGTATATGTTAAAGGATGTTCAGGACTTAAAGTAAACACTCACACACACACTGACATAGTTACATTGAAGCTTTGTTTACAATTAAATTTGAAGCCTTAATAACATAAATTAACCAGGGGACGATACAGAGGTGTTACTATGTTCAACTGGCACAAAGCATTCATGATGCCTGACATGTTTTCATCACTTAAT